>JADRCD010183096.1:336-10784 GCA_019843815.1 Montemys delectorum
ATACTAGCTAGTTTTCTTAGGGTTTTTATTGATATGAAGAGGCACTATGACCACAGCAACTCTCATAAAGGAAGATATTTAATAGGGCTAGCTTATAGTTCAAAGGGTTAGTCTATTATTGTCATGTTGGGAAGCATGGCAGCTCCAAGACAGACCTAGTGCTGGAAATGTATTTGAGAGTTCTACTGTTGTGGCAGGGAAACGTTAGTGATCCCCCAAAACACACATAGGAGCTCACCTGATGCAACTCACAGCAGGGTCTTTATTCTATTCAAGCTGGCTCGTCCCCCCCCCCCAACACACCATCGTCACATAGGATGGTTTTGGTGGTGGGGGAGCCCCGAATGTCTATCGGGGCAAGGCTTTATAGTAAGCAGCAAGTAGGGAATATGTGTGCAAGCATCCAATTGGAAAGCTCTTGTGGCCTTTAACATGATTGGCTGGTGCTGGGAGTCCTATCATAAAGTTAACTTCTGTTCCCCCTCTGTATTGGTGGTTATTAGGCAAGGGCTTGTAACCTGGGGGTGCAGGTTTGTTGGGGGAATAATCTGGAAACACTGTTCTTGTTGGGTGTGTAACCTGGAAACTCTGCTCTTGTTGGGAATTAGCCTAGAGACTAGAGCTAGGCTCAGGTTCTGTTGGGGGGCAACTTGGAAACTAATGCTAGATATCAACCTGTTAGTCTACCAGTGTTCAAAATTAGGTCAGCTTCTCTAGAATGGAGTCTGAATTTAAAAGCTTTGATGTCTCACTACATCTTAATCAGCAGGCAGCAGTGTGTGTGTGTGTGTGTGTGTGTGTGTGTGTGTGTGTATGTATGAGAGAGAGAGAGCGAGAGAGAGAGAGCGAGAGAGAGAGAGAGAGAGAGAGAGAGAGAGAGAGAGAGAGAGAGAGAGAGAGAGAGAGAGAGAGAGAGAGAGAGAGAACGAGATTAAGCCTGGCTTGGGTCCTTGAAACATCAAACCCCATTCTTAGTGACACGCTTCTTCCAGCAAGGCCACTTGTTTTTAATCCTTTCCAGTAGTTTCTCTCCCTATGAGCTCATGGGAGCCAATTTCATTCAGACTACCACACTAGCTTATTTAGTTGATCACAGAACCAATTTAAAGTACCAGCAAGATATCGGTAGAAAAGTGAAATAATATATATGAAATTGGGACAAATAAAAATCGCACAACTAGGAGAACTAGATGCCAAACTTCAATAAAAAATTCTGGTCTAAATGTGGGTCCTTGAAAAGAAGGTATTTTAGACACATAAACCTCACAGATGCCAGACTATGTTTAATATTAATAAATTTAATATTGCTTATTTCTGGCTCTCTTGAATATAGCAGCAGTGAACATGGTTGGTCAAGTGTCTTTGTAGTAGGATGAAGCATCCTTTGAGTGTATGCCCAAGAGTGGTTATCTTTGGTAGGGTTTTACTGCTGTGAACAGACATCATGACCAAGGCAAGCCTTATAAAGGACAATATTTATTGGGGCTGGCTTACAGGTTCAGAGGTTCAGTCCAGTATCATCAAGGCAGGAACATGGCAGCATCCAGGCAGGCGTGGTGCAGGAGGAGCTGAGAGTTGTACATCTTCATCTGAAGGCTGCTAGCAGAATATTGGCTTCCAGGCAGCTAGGATGAGGGTCTTAAAGCCCACGCCCACAGTGACACGCCTACTCTAACAAGGCCACACCTACTCCAACAGGGGCACACCTTCTAATAGTGCCACTCCCCGAGCCGAGCATATACAGACCATCACAGTGATATAGCTGAATCTTTGGATATAGCAATTCCTAGTTTCCCGAGAGCTGCCATACTGATTTCCATGATGGCTGTACAAGTTCGTGTTCCCACCAGGCATGAATAAGTGCTCCCCTTCCCCCATGTCCTTGTTAGCATGAGCTGTGTCACTTGCTTTATTGCTCTTGGCCATTCTCAGATGACATCTCAAAGTTGTTTTAATTTGCATTTCCTTGATAGCTAAGGATTCTGAACATTCCTTTAAGTGCTTCTCAGCCACTTGTTTCATCTTTTGAGAACTCTCTGCTTAGTTTTAGGCCCCATTTAAAAAATTGGCTTGTTTTCTGATATTCATTTTTTTCTTTCCTTTTTTTTTTTATTTTAAACTCCAGATTTCATTACCCTTTCCATCAACCCTCTGACTGTTCCATATCTCATACCTCCTCCCCCACCCCTATCTCCATGAGGATGTGCTCACCCCCAACCCCACCAGACCTCTAAATTCCCTGGGGCCTCCAGTCTCTTGAGGGTTAGATGCATCTTCTCGGATTAAACACAGACCTGGCAGTCCTCTGCTGTATATGTGTTGGGAGCCTCATATCAGCTGATGTATGCTGCCTGGTTGGTGTTCTAGTGTTTGAGAGATCTTGGGGGTCCAGGTTAATTGAGACTGCTGGTCCTCCTACAAGATTGCCCTCCTCCTCAGCTTCTTCCAGTTTTTTCCTAATTCAGCCACAGGGGTCAGCAGCTTCTGTCCAATGGTTGGGTGCAAATATCTTCATCTGACTCTTTCAGCTGCTTGTTGGGTCTTCCAGAGGGCAGTCATGCTAGGTCCCTTTTTGTGAGCACTCCATAGCCTCCGTAATAGTGTCAGGTCTTGGACCTCTCCTTGAGCTGGATCCCACTTTGGGCCTGTCACTGGACCTTCTTTTTCTCAGGCTCCTTTCTATTTCCATTTCTGAAGATCTTTCAGACAGGAACAATTACGGGCCAGAGTTTTGACTGTGTGATAACAAGCCCACTTGATGCCCTGTCTTTCTGCTGGAGATAGACTCTACAAGTTCCCTCTCCCCAATGTAGGACATTTCATCTAAGGTCCCTCTTTTTGAGTCCTGAGAGTCTCTCACTTCCCACGTCTCTGGTACATTCTGCAGGGTCCCCCCAACCTCCTACCTCCCGAGGTTGCATGTTTCCATTCTTTCTGCTGACCTTTAGGGATTTCAGTCCTTTTCCCCCATCGAATACCCACCCGATCATGTTCCCCTCTCCATCAACCCCCAAATCCCCTTTCACTCCTAGGACCCTCCCTCCCCACTTGTGCTTGCTTTCTTCTCTCTCCCAAGTGGGACTGAGGCATCCTCACTTGGGCCCTTCAGGTTGTTGACCTTGGATATTCGGCATTTTTTTTTTCTTCAAATATCCACTTATTAGTGAGTACATACCATGCATGTCTGTCCTTTTGGGTCTGAGTTACCTCACTCAGGATGATATTTTCTAGTTCCATCCATTTGCCTGCAAAACTCAGGATGTCTTTATTCTTAATAGCTGAGTAGTATTCTATTGTGTAAATGAACCACATTTCTGTAACCATTCTTCTGTTATGGGACACCTGGGTTGTTTCCAGCTTCTGGCTATCACAAACAAGGCTGCTATGAACATAGTGGAACATGTACCTCTGTGGCATGGTGGGGCATCTTTTGGATATATTCCCAAAAGTAGTATTTCTAGGTCTTCAGGTAGATCTATTTCCAATTTTCTGAGGAACCTTCAGATTGATTTCCAGAGTGGTTGTACCAGTTTGCAATCCCACCAGCAATGGAAGAGTGTTCCTCTTTCTCCACATCCTTGCCAACATGTGCTGTCACCTGAGGTTTTGATCTTAGTCATTCTGATTGGTGTAAGATGGAATCTTAGGGTTGTTTTGATTTGCATTTCCCTGATCACTAAGGACTCTGAACATTTTTTTAAGTGTTTCGTAGCTATTCCAGATTCCTCTGTTGTGAATTCTTGCTTAAGTTCTATACCCCATTTTTTTGATTGGGTTGTTTGTTTTTTTTGGTGGTTAGCTTCTTGAGTTCTTTATATATTTTGGATGTTAGCCCTCTCTCGGATGTAGGGTTAGTGAAGATTTTTCTCCCAATCTGTAGGATGCCTATCTGTCTTATTGACTATGTCCTTGCCTTACAGAAGCTTTCCAGTTTCATGAGGTCCCATTTATCAATTCTTGATCTTGAGCATGAGACATTGGAGTTCTGTTTAAGAAATTTCCTCCTGTGCCAATGAATTCAAGGCTCTTTCCCACTTTCTCTTTTATTAGATTCAGTGTATCAGGTTTCCTCACATAATAATTAAAACACTAAACCCACAGAACAAAAAAAGAATATTAAAAGCTGCAAGGGAAAGGACCAAATAACATACAAAGGTAGACCTATCAGAATTACACCAGGCTTCTCAACAGAGACTATGAAAGCCGGAAGAGCCTGGTAAGAGGTCATGCAGATTCTAAGAGAGCACAAATGCCAACCCAGGCTACTATACCCAGCAAAACTCTCAATCAACATAGATGGAGAAAAAAATATTCCAGGACAAACCTAAATTCAAATTTTATCTATCTACCAATTCAGTCCTACAGAGAATTCTAGAAGGAAAACTCCAACACAATGAAGGTACCTACACCAAAGAAAAGAGAAGATATTAAGCATCTCACAACAAAGCCAAAAGGAGTTGACCACAAGCACATAAAGCCACCTATAAAAACAAACATATCAGGAACCAACAGTCATCTCTCTTTAATATCTCTCAGTATTAATGGACCCAACTCACCCATAAAAAGACAAGCTAACAAACTGGATATTCTAACAAGATCCAGAATTTTGCTGCATGCAAGAAACACACCTTAATAACAAAGACAGACACTATCTTAGAGTAAAAGGATGGAAAAAGGTCTTCCAAGCATATGATCCCAGATAACAAGCTGGAGTTGTCATCCTAATATCAAGTAAAAAGGTTTTCAACCAAAAGTTATCAAGTGTGATGAGGAAGGACACTTCATATTCATCAAAGGGAAAATCCACCAAGAGAAAGTCTCAATTCTGAACATCTATGCCCCAAATGCAAGGGTAACCACATTCGTAAAAGAAACTTTGCTAAAGCTCAAAACACACATTGAACCCCACACAATAATAGTGGGAGACTTTAACACCTCACTCTCACCAACAGACAGGTCATTGAAACAGAAACTAAACAGAGACACAGTGAAACTAATAGAGGTTATGATGTTCATTTTTTTAAAGTTTTTTTTTTGTATATTCTAGATATTACTCATGTAATAAGGTGTATAGTTGGTAAATATTTATTTTACATTCTATAGGTTGCCTTTTTTCTTAAATTATGGTGCCCTTTGCCATACAGAGGCTTTACATCTTCCTGAGTTCCTATTTATTATTTGTTGGTCTTAGTACCTGTGTTATCAGTGTCCTGTTCAAAAAGTTCTTTTCTGTGCCAATGACTTTAAGCCAATTCCCCCTTTTCTCTTCTGTCAGGTTCAGTTTATATGGCTTTATGTTGAGGTCCTTGATTGATCTGGAGTTGGGTTTTGTGCATGGTGATAGATGTTTATGTATTTTTATTCTTCTGCATGCAGCTGTCCAGTTTGAATGGCACTATGTGTTGAAGGTGCTGTGTTTTCACCAGTGTATATTTTTGGCTTCTTGTCAAAAACTGGGTGACTAGAGCATCTGGACTTAGGTCTCTGTCTTCAGTTCTGTTCCACTGTTGAGTATGTGTGTTTTTACATCAATACCAGTCTGTGTTTATTACCATAGCTCCAAAATACAACTTGAAACTATACTTTGATTTTTTTCATCCCATATGAAATTATGTAATACCTTTCTTCCTATGTCTGGCTTATTTTCTCCTTTTTCTCTCTCTCTTTCTCTCTGATATTGAAGCAAATAGCTATTTTTTAAAACACCAAATACTATTCCATTGTACATATTTATCATAATTTCTTTATCAGTTGACAGAAACATTAAGGTTATTTCTATTCTTGGCTATTAAGATAATGATGCTAAATAACCATGTGGAAATGTAGATATTTTATTTATTTGCATATATGCATATATTTTATAATGCAGTGATTTTATTTCTTTTAGTATACTCTCATAAGAGGTATTTCTGGGACCTAAGGAAATTCCATTTTTAATAATTTCTTTAGGAATGTCCATATTATTTTCCATAATGGCTATTCCAGTCTAAGTTCTCATCAACAATAGTCAAGGATTTCTATTCATCCATGCTCTTGTTAATACTTGTTATTTCTTCTCTTTTTTGATGATATCTATCTTGACCAGTATGCAGTAGTGTATTGTGGTTTTGACTTGCATTTTTCTTGTTGATGATGTTGATATTTTCATTATAGTTGTTGGCCATTTTAATCCATCTTTGGAGCCCTTTCTATTACCTAACTTTTAATTGGGTTATGTTTTCTGGTTGTAAATGGTGACTATTATTTCCTTATGAAATATGTGCTTAGAAAATATTTTTTCTCAATCAAAACCTTTTTGTTTTGTTGATTGTGTCCCTGGATATACACGTGGTTTTTAGTTTGATATTTTCCATATACTAATTTTGCTTTTTGTTATGGTTTGGATCTTAAATTTTTTCTTTTTTTTTAAGATGAAAATATAAATAATTTATTTAAAAAAGTGAAATCAATTATTGACTCTTAAGAAAAGACAAATATCACTAAAAAAAAATCACATAACTATATTGAAAAGGAGAAGGCCATTCTCCTGAAAAGAGAAATGCATTAAGAAGATACTGTTCAATCTTGCCCCTCAGTACACTGTTAACTTCTGAGATGTGTAAATATAAAATGTATTAGGGCTTTATTGTTATGAACAAACATCATGAACAAAACAATTCTTAGTAAGGCCAGGATTTAATTGGGGCTGGCTTACAGGTTCAGAGGTTCAGTCAGTTATCATCAAGGTGTGAGCATGGCAGCATCCAGACAGGCATGGTGCAGGAGGAGATGAGGGTTCTCCAGCTTAATCTGAATTAATTTTTTTCAAAAGCATCATATAGGATCTGGAAAGATAAAGTGAAGTGAAGTGCTTGTTATATGAGTATGAAGACTTGAGTTTGGATTTTCAGCACCCATATAAAAATCTAGGCATGGTGGTGTATGCACTTAAAACTCAGCACTTGGGCAGAGAGGGCAGAGGCAGGAGGATGCCTAGGATTTACTGTCCAATCAATGTAGCCAAATAACAAGACTCAGGTCTGACTGAGAAATCCTGTCTTTAAAAACACTCTCAGGCAGCACCCCGAGGAATGATATTTAATGTTTATTTCCATTCTCCACGCATCGTGTAGGCACAGAAGCACACATATGTCTCTGCACATACATGCACACTTTCCCTCCCCACAAGGCTTATATGCTAAAGATTTGTCCACTAACTGTACTGGTTTATGTTTGTCAATTTGACACAAACTAAAATCACTCCGGGAAGAGGGAACCTTAGTTGAGGAATGGTCTCCATTAGACTGGCCTGTGGGGGCATTTTCTTGACTAATAATTGATGTGCGAGGGCCCATATCACTGGGTGGGGGTGTGCCACCTTGGGGCAGGTGATCCTATATTGTATAAAGAAACAAGCTGTACAAGCCTTGAAGAGCAAGCACGTGGTGACGCTACATTCCTCCAGAAGCCCCAGCAATGTCTCTGCAGCTGCAGCTCTTCTGCTAGAGAGCTTTATTTTATATTAGTAAGTTAGTGGGCAATTTCATCTCCACTCCAGAACAGTAAAACTGTGTAACTTCTTATGAATAGCTCCATGTCCCCAGAGAGGATTTTCACCTCTCATGCAGGGTGGAATAAACTTGGCCGATGTTATTGTATTGGCTGAGCTGAGGATCGGGCTAGTGGCTCCTCCTTTCTGATTATGGAACTCAATTTACTCTCTTTTTTGCTGCCTTGGCTCGCTTAAGCATGTGAGGCATCCTAGAAAGCAAACTCTTGCTCTTGTGCTAGGGTTGTCATTCAATTGTGGCCTGAGGGACATCTTTTAGCTTTTAGCTACACGGAATGAAGATGAAACCCTTCAACTGATTCACGTACATCCAGCCATGAACAAACTTTTACTGCCTCTTTTTCCAAATTCTTTTTACAAGTAAACTGACACACTCCTTCTGTGACTGCTTCAGTTCTCCTATCATCACCTCCCCACAGCAGGCAAGATTTCTTAAGTCTTCTTCTGTCACTCTTGTATGTAACTTGCAATATTAAAATATTTATATGAATTTTTGCATTAATAAATATGCAGATGTATATTTATTTGAAGGAATTTTTTATTAGATATTTTCTTTATTTACATGTAAATTTCTCCTTTCCCAGTTTCTCCTCTAAAAAACAAACAAACAAAAACAACAAGAAAAAAACCCCTGTTGCCTCTCTCCTCCCCATGCCTACCACCCCACCCTCTCCCACTTATTGGCCCTGGCATTCCCCTACACTGGGGCACAGAACCTTCACAGGGCCGAGGTCCTCTCCTCCCATTGATGATCAAATTTGCAATCTTCTACTATACACATGCTGCCAGAACAATCAGTCCCACCATGTATAGTCCTTGGTTGGTGGTTGAGTCCCTGGGAGCTCTGAGGGTACTAGTTAGTTCATATTGTTGTTTGTCCTAAGGGGCTGCAAACCCTTTAGCTCCTTTGGTCCTTTTTCTAACTCCTTCATTGGGGACCATGTACTCAGTTCAATGGATGGCCGTGAGCCTCTATATCTGTATTAGTCAGGTATTGTCAGAGCTATTTGAAGGAATTCTTAAAATATTCCCTGATTGAGACACGGGATCATAGCAGGTAGGAACTGCTCATTTCAGGGACATATTATTAAATTTCTGAAAAATCATTGCATATGAAGACAGGATTGGCATGAATCTTCCTTAAGTAATATTAAATTTTTGCAGGAACAAAGCGATCAAGCCAGCTAAAATCCCAACGTGGAAGGGGTAAGGGTCCCAGAGGTCCCACCTATAACTTATCTGAGAAGCTATTAGCAGTTGATGGCTGCTGAGAGAAGGGTGTGGTTGTTGGTACATTGCCCATGGCCCTGTGGATGGTCTCACACCTGTGCCCTTAGGAACAGCACTAACTGGACTCAGGAAGTTATTAATAGCAATAAACAAGGCTTGAAGCTGGGAGGGAGTTGTGTGGAGGCAGTAGGAGGAGTTGGATGGAGGTGAAGTAGTCAAGAGATAAGATCAAGATACTTTGTATAAAGTTTTCAAAGAATAAACAAAAAACATTACAAACACTGAATTTAATAAAAATCCATTAAGCAAATGTTCTTCTGGACTTAGGAAAGATTTCCCACCAGGTTCTGAAACAATCCTAGGCTTACTTCTGCCCTTTTGTACTATGTTTTTATGTGAAGAAACATTCTCAGACTTGATTATTATAAAATATAGATACCAGTCTGAAAACTGCTGAAGGTGCTATATATCCTGCAGTATTAAATAATCAGCCAAGAACTAGCTCTTTAATATAAAAATTAGGGACTCTTCGAGCCTGCTTGCATTGACGTGCCAGCACCTCTGTTGGAATCTTCTACCGAAGACCAGCTGAAACAAGTAGCCTCGTGGGACTGAGTAACTTCCAGACTCTTGGACTCCACATCCACAGCTGCCCATTTGCTGGGTTGGTTGGACAACAAATTAGCACTCTCTCCAGTCCGCCATCCCTAACGGAGGCCCCAGCTCCTGGTGGCACACATGCACGAGTGCCCGGGAAAACAGGAGGAGAAGAAGAGCAGAGCAGGTCTGAGGGGCAGAAGCTTGTGCATCTGGTGGTGAGCATCGCTAGGAAGAGGAGACGGCAAGGATCAGCCCAGGAGTAATGGCGTCCAAAGTCAAACAAATCATACTAGAAATCACTGTGGAGAAAGACAAGAAAGATAAAGGTGGGAAGGCCTCCCCGCAAGGTGAAGAAGAATCCTACCTTCTGGAAGAGGTTGGAAGCAAGAAGCCTGGGGGAAATATCAGAAGGAAAGTCAGGCGGTCTGTGCATAACTTTCGATGGGCCATACCTAATAGACGTGTTGATCACAATGAAGGGGAAGCAGATGTTGGGAGATTTATAAGGCAGGAGATGGAAGCCAAAAGAAAGAGTAAGGGACAGCATACAAGGCCTTACATGTGGTTCCTCACACCGGAATCTGACGACCATTACGACTTTTGCCTCATACCTTGAAATCTAAGATTTTTCTCTGGTCTCATAAAATGGCTACTGTCTTCCAAGCTTGTATTTTAGTGGGGTATTTTTCTGTAAACTTTTGATGTTTCCACTTAACGGTTTCTAAGTAAACATTGTTTGATTATTGCAAAAAAAAAAATAAAAAAAAATAAAAATTAGGAAGCACCTTCATCTCATTAATATGCAAATTTATTTTAAATATTTAATAATAGTAAATTCATATGTATTCCAAAGAATTGTTTCAAAATAAATTTCTTTATAATCTACAAAGAATAAGTGATTGATTTATATGTCTATTTTATATACTTATATACCTAGGATTGCATAAAAATATCTTGGGCAGAAGAGTTTCAAGTGGTAAGAACAAAACCAATCCATTTCATTGGATTGTCTTTCAAGTGGAATAAAAGTGTTTAGATATCTGTCTGGCTTTAGTATTGTTCTTATTTG
>JADRCD010183100.1:6721-23652 GCA_019843815.1 Montemys delectorum
ACACACACACACACACACACACACACACACACACACACACACTATGAGGTGAAAAGTTAAATCATTCAAATATTCAAGGTTCCCCACAAATCGTTGCCCTCTTAAACTTTTATATGGCAAAATAAAATACTAATATCAATGCCTTCTTTTACTATACATTGTATATAAATCAGTATTCTATAACTATTCTCACAATTCTCTCTTTGTGCAGATTTTGCATATATTTTAGAAGATAAAGTCTTCAATAGTTTTAATATATTTTTAAGTTACACAAGATAACACCTTATTTTTCTGTGCTTATTTCTTCTTGTTTTCTTTGTTCATTTTTGTTTTATTCTTGGGCTTTTGGTTTTGATTTTGTTTTCTGTCCTTTTTGTTTGTTTACTTAAGAGAGAAAAAAGGTGTGGGTTTGAATTGGTCAGCAAGTGGGAAAGATTTGAGAGATGAGGGAGAAGCAATCCTTTATTTTCAATAAAAATTAAAAACAGAAAGTATGTAGGCATTTGAATAGATGAACAACATAGCAATTTTTAAAAACAGTTTTATTAATTTTTAAAGAGTTTCATACAATGGATTTTAATTATTTCTTACCCCTCCCTTAACTTCTCCCCCACTTATTCACCCACCCAACTTTATGTTCTCTCTCTCCTTCCCTCCCTACCTTCCCTCCTTCATCCCTCCCATTCCATCAGTATAACTATTTCTTACTGACTTTCAAAATCTTGACTACATTCAAGAGTTAAACATGATTACTTGAAAACATTCACCTTAAGAGAAACTATGTTATATGAAGAAGCTAAAATTAAAGCTTTGCTAAAGCAGAGATATATTTCTCACTCATAGCAAACAGTAGGCAGCTGTTTACATACATATTAAATGAATCTATAATATGTGAAATCAATCACAATACAACACATAAAATAAGTACAAACATCTGAGGAAGGAGGAGTAAACCCTTAGCCAAGTAATCCATGGAGATCTCATGGAGCTGCTTGAACTTAATAGATTTCCATTAGGAAACAACTCAAAATGAGACATTCCTGAGCAGAAAGTGCTAAGAGGAAGTGCCAGGCAGAGGGGACAGGAAGAAGAATACAACACAGTGCTAAAGGAAAATGCAGGATGTGAACAAGTGCCATGGAGGAGACAAATTCTGCTTGAGTAAGTGGAGAAATTTTCAGAGAAAGTAGATTGTAGTTAGATTTAAAAGACATGTCAGATATTCTGTGAAAAGTCATCTCAGGTCTCCTGGAGTATATCTCTATTTACATTTCATTTTAAAACTTTGAATGCATGTTAAATGAAAGTTGGTCAAAGATGTCTCTATAGATGCTACAAATATACATTCAATTGCTTTATACTTAGTATCTTAAAATCTTGTTTACATATTTGCTTACTATATTTTAACCCTAACCCATGTTAAATTATAATCTCCACAAGAAAAAGAAAGTTATTCTTGTTCCCTATATAGCTAGTATATAGTAAGTATTGTCACATGCTAGGAGTTTCTTAGGTGGTTGATGAAGGGAAAACATGAACAGCTGGAAAGCTGGTTAACTTGTGCTAAGGTGTGAATATATTGGCTAGAAGTATCAGGACAGATTTACACACATGTGAGCCTACCACCTACTTGGGCAGTAAAGGCGGGGCAGGGGGTTATCACACATTTGAGACTGGATTTGAAAATTCTAGACAAGAGCAAAGGTTAGAAGTTTGAATAGAAGAGCAATGAGCTCTTGCCAAAGTATTTGTCTAATATAGGTACTTTTCATTAAAATTTGGTTTTTGTTTTTCTTTTAAAAATGGAGGTGGGAGTTTGGATAATTAAAATAGTATTGTGTGTACACAATAATTTGAGGTTGCTTACTAGTGTAGAAATCTGATCGAGCCATCTGACAGTGTAAGACCCTAAGTTTTGCTAGACTGTGGTGGTGCATGCCTTTAATCCCAGCACTTGGGAGGCAGAGCAGGCGGATTTCTGAATTTGAGGCCAGCCTGGTCTACAGAGTGAGTTCCAGGACAGCCATGGTGACAGAGAATCCCTGTCTCGAAAAACAAACAAACAAACAAACAAAAAACCCTAAGTTTTAAGTAGTTTTATCACACTACTTTATTTCTGTTTTAAAAAAACCTACTCTTTAATCAGTGTTGCTGCTGCTAACTCCGGAGGAAAAGGAAAGCCATAAGCCAAGAATATCTTTGTCTTCATGTAGTAGGAGATGTCTCCTTGCTTTCCATGACCTGCCTCATCTTGATTCTCCCTCTGCTTGAGGTCACCAGTTCGAGGCTCTGGAGAAAGATAAGAACTACTAGGCAGCAAAGACGCTGTGGCGGATGTTCCATAGCCACCTGATTTTCCCTTCATTTCAAACAGCAGCTCTGTCTCACTGTAGGTCGTAGTTCATTCTATGGAACTCCAGTTCTGACTAGCTCTAGCTAACTTTCCTTAATCTCCAGGGACTACCTGCTTTTAGGGGTGCTAGCTCTGCACCCCAATTGTTTCCTTATTTCTTCACTTAACTCTTTTACGCTTCTCTCAATAATTCCTTATCTCTTTAAGTTTGAATTATATTTTCTGCCTTAACTATCATGACTTTACAAAATTTGAGCTTGATAAAAGACCAAGAACTTAGAATATAGAAAGTGAAAGTGCTGGCCAAACTTTTTAATAGTGAATCTGCCTTCTTTTGTCATGTTTCTAAAATATTACACCAAATCATTTTGACAAAAACAAACAAACAAACAAACAAACAAACAACACAAAACAGTAGCTCCCCTGTTGTTACAGAAGACAGACAAATCAGACCAAGGAGTTAAACAAGGATGCACTAATATGGGCAGAGAAAGGACTCCCTCGCTTGTAAATGAGGGTCAAAGCTCCCCATTCTCTACCTGTGGCAAATGACTAGGTAACAAAATCATATACATCTTACAGAGCCCCAGAAAATCCCAAAAATAACCCTGAAAAATGGCAGCATTTATCTATGTGCATATATGTTCATTTCCTACAGGAAACTAGCATCTGTTGTTGTCAGAGGCCTAAGAGCTGAGTCAATTACCAGGAGCAAACTATTTTTACCCAGTTGTGTGTTGGTTTTCACCTGTATTTAAGTGAAGATAGCTGGCAAGCACCTTGATAACCATAGCAAGTTTTTACTCTAAAGAGTGTTGTCTAGAGAAAGCCCAAGGGGAGAAAATGACATGAACATGAGAAAAGTTTAAAAGATTAAATAAATACAGAATGTTCCTGTAGGCTTTGAACATATTCTTGAAAGAAATCATAAAAAGAAAGTTTCCATAGAGTTTTTTTTTAAACAAACATTAACCACTTTTTTTTTTAACATGGTTGATAAAGAAGTGATATACTTCTTTATAAATAAAGGGAAATATCTTGCAATGAGTTTTTAAAGGAATCTTGTTCTGAGAACCATGTGCAATAATCCTCTCTATTACTTTATGTATCTAAAAGAAATCCCCACGAAAGCAATATCTGTTGAAGTAAAGGCTGTTCTTAAGGGTGCAAGAGATTAAATAATTATAGCACTACCACCTCTGATAAGAAAGAGGCTGCAGGTTTACCAATAGTAAATATTCAGAATATACTCTCAAGTCACAATGACAGCCAATAGATTATTTGCTTTGCATTTAGAGAATTGCCACCAAAAGACCAAAATGAGCTCAATAGACAGCTTGAGGCAAGTTTGTCTTTGGCAAGAATCAATGTATTGGGATAACAGAGTAAGAATAAACCCATTGCTTCCAGAGTGGTATATGTAAAAGACAGTTGTCGTTAATATATGAGCAATGGTAACTTTGGGTCACAGTTTATCCACACCAAAGAGAAGCTATGATGTCGAAGGTAGGCTTGCCTTTTCTGCCTTTATATGGCAGTACATGACAGCATGACAGTCATCATCAAATTCAAGTCACATTTGCTATCTGAGACATTCAAAACTGTGAACAATAAGAAAAGGTGTCCTAAATGAAAAAGAAATTATTTGATAAATGGGTATTGTATAAATAGAAATAAACTTTGTGAGATAGTGAAACCATGACCTTTTTGCAATTCGATCAAGCTTTCTTCCTTTCAACCTCAAAATGATTAAGGCCATCACTTTATTGTACTTCCTAGTCCTGGCATATCCCCTAGCCATTGAAAATTTGACTTCATTGTTTTAACTTTCTTGAAAATACTCAGAAAACTTCCACTGTACCCTGGCAACATTCGACAAGTTTTTTTCACTGTGTCAGTTCCTCTTTGGGATTGTCTGTATGGTGAGCTCTTAGTTTTATCTTAGCAGCCACACTTTCCTCTGGAATGCGTCCCTCTCTTCATCCCCTATATAACAAATGCATAAATCAGTCATCAGTAAAATTTTTCAATTATCATTTAAATGGTTCTAAGTTGTTTATATAAGGAAAAATTAAATGTGTCCATAATCTTTTTGTCTTGTCTTCTATAGTACAAGAGAGTCCTTGTAAAATTATACAATAGCATTAACATGTGAACTTAATCAGTTATGATTAGGACAGTATTTATTCTCTAAATTTTGCAATATTTTACCTTAGTTGAACAATCATTTAAGATAAATGAGAATATGATTATCAGAAGAAATTTAACTTAGTACAGTAAATTACCAAATATACCCCTTTTTTTGTCAAATACACATATAACTTAAAAGATTTGATTATATGCTTTTAGAGAAGACTTAGCTATTGGTTCATGTAGCTTACTCTTTCTACAAATAGAATACAAAATAGTGCCTGAATTATCTCCTTTAATTAATATAGAGATTATATCCACAAACTTACTTATACTTTCAAAAGAACTGCAAGGACTTCCGTGTTTCTTCTGATTTTTAGATTTGCAATTGATTTGGGTCTTCTCCACTTTCTCGACATCCCGGGTCTAATTGCCAAGTGACCCACTGAGTATATGTTAGTAGTTGAGCTGCTTGCTATGTTATTGTTAGGTGGGACCAACTGATCATAAAGACATGCATCCTTGAGAGACTCCGAGACTTCCTGAGGTCAGACAGAGATTAAGAGAGTAGACCTGAGAGCAGACTTTCTGATGTGAAAGTCATAGAGCTATCATATTGAGTTCAACTACAAATGCCTAACATAAATGTGTTGTGCTACATCAACTATTATTTGCATTTTATTTTATAAAGCAAAGTAATGGCACCTACCATTATTAAAAATACTGAAGAAAACAGTGATAAAGAAAAATAATATATAATTTTCTAGTAAATTGTGGATATTTTTAATTTAGCCATAAAAAATAATATAACTTAAGAAAAATGTTTTGTTTTGTTTTTGTTTGTTTATTTTGTTTTGTTCTATAAAGTCTGAAAACATCTACCTTACATAGCAGATTAACCATTTCAGAGCATTTAAGACATAGAACAATATTTTCATGTTATTTATTCTAATACCTTGATTTCACAGGTTTGAAAATGAGGCAGATAATTTGAATGAGTTTCCTAAGTATATAAGAATATGCTGACAATGGGATATCAAAATATTCATACTTTCTCTGTTCATTTATCTCTTGTTTTCTTTTGTGCTATTTTCCCATAGAAAAATTGTAAGAAGATTTGTTATCTCTCATTAGAAAACCTTGGTATTCTGAATCACCCTAATGGTTGTTTTATTTATCAGATTGCTGTGTTCTTTACCCAGTTATTCTAACATAAACCTTGTTGAAAGAAAAGGAAGGGCTCAATAACGATCTTCCAATTTATGTGGCTTGAAGTGAGTTCACTAAAAACTATTTAAATAAAATTCTCTTGATAGATTTTCAAATCAGCATTGAAACAAATAATTAATGAACTTACATACGATATTCATGCTTACTAGTAAACATTTGCTATTCAAGAGGCAATAAGTTAAGTTGAAGTTATAAATATATTTTAGAAAATCTGATTTCTTGCAATTTTAGCAGCCTTAATTTCCCACAGTTTTGTGTATTTCGAATATCCTAGGGTTTAATGGGATCATTCACAGACTTATTTACTTGCACTTCTGCCTTTCCTTGAGGCATTTCTAAATGCCCAAGTCTA
Source organism: Montemys delectorum (assembly GCA_019843815.1). Lineage (NCBI taxonomy): Eukaryota > Metazoa > Chordata > Mammalia > Rodentia > Muridae > Montemys > Montemys delectorum. The sequence continues at coordinate 12,787 of JADRCD010183100.1, forward strand.
TTAATAAGGAGGAATAAATAGACACAAATGAGCTTCTTTTCAGTCATTTACAATTTAGTCTACTATGGGCTAATCCTGGGTCCCCTATTCACCAACCCCAAACACAAGCCTTCAGTTGTACAGGGGAAGACGAAGCATCTGGGGTGGGCTTCAGTCAAAATATGAATTTAGACATTGAGAGCCATCATCTTCTTGAGAAAACTATCAGGTAAAATGCATTCATTTTCAGCTAAGCTAAATGCCTATGTCCTAGGATTGCACAACCCTGTTAAAGTCAGTAAGTGTCAAAGTCTTGAGCTATGGACTAGACAACATTGCCCAATAACCACAATTAGGGTTTCCAGGGTCTGCTGTTCCTCTTTTGCAAATCTGAATCCTTCTTCCTATGCTATCTCTCATATGCATTATTCATGCCGATGTTGAAATAGTGACAACTGATGAGGAGAGTTCAGTAGTTTTGTGTGGCACTGGAAATCACTGTCCAAACACCATCAGAAAAGCGTGCCCCAGGAAATCATCTCATAAACGTACTTTAAATGTACTTATTATGGTGTGTCTTACAATTATACAGAATAATATTTTAATTAATCTTTTGGTTTGTCCACTGCATGAAAACTATCCTTTTCACCCTCAGTTTCAAGTTCCTTCACTGCCTAACCCTGATTTTACTTCCTTTTTCCTCCACTACCACATCTGCCACTTTTCAGTCAAGCCTGCAGTTCTTGCTGCTCTGTGTCTGAGTCCTGGTCACCATTCTCACTTAAGTTTCTCATCCAGAATGTTCTGGCACCTCTAATTCTGAACTCTTGAGTTATTGAAGTTCACTGTCATTGATATTTAGGCATATTAGTTATTTCTAATAATCTTCATAGTTTGAGAAAACTTCAGTCTTTTTATTTGTGCTTTATAATGAAGCAGCTCAGACGGCTTATAAATCAGCCATGGAAATAGGTTTTAAGGCTTAACGTTGGAAGCCTGAAAGTAGCAAGCATTGATCTGGTTGAGAATAAGACAAAATGATAACAAAGTTTTAATATATTTTATTAGCAAATGTCTAGATGGTTTTACACAAATCTGAGTCTACATGGAAATTTTAATGTTATATGGTACAAGAATATATCAAATTTATGAATTACTAAAACAAAAGTAAATGTGAGAATGGGTCAGTTTTACAGAAAAACAATCGAAATTTAGAGTAAATCACATCTTTAAAAAAGGAAAGAAAGGATTGTACAATTATTTGTTTTACTTATTCAATTATTGTTTTTGAAAATTTCATAGAAGTTAAAACATCAAGAAGGTTTCCATTCTTTTTAAGTTGGATTATTCATTGACACTAACAAATCATATTTATATTTAAAACATTGGAGAGTCAGTTGAATATATACTATCTATATCAGGAAGCCTTAGGTGTCCAGTATCTGCTCTTACATCTGTGACTTCCTGAGAAGGGAAACTTTTCCTTGACTTTTATTGAAACTGATCCATACACAGCTAAATGACCACATGAATTATATCAGTCTAATTCAGTTTCTGTTTTGTAAATGTTACAAGTAAATTAATGAAAAGTTAGGACTTTTGTTAAAAACATTTAAAAATTTAAAATTTTATTATTAGGTGGTTAAAATTAAACCTAAAGCTTTATTCAAGAACAGCAGACAAGTCTTCCTTTTGGATGACAAGATTTACATCTTTTATCTGAAGTATTGTATACACATCTTGCTTCACTCCGTGAATAAAACAAAAGTGGTCTACATATAACCCCAAATCTACAAGTAAAGCAAAATACTCTCCATGTATTTCCCTAAGGTTTAACAACATGAATCTCTAGCTTCCAGAGAAATTATCTAGTTGACTTACTCATTTATTGCTTATACCAACTCCCTGGAAATCTTTAAAAAGATAATTTTAACAGGTTAGTACAGTTTAGAAGGAATTCTAACATTTTCATCCATCCCTTCTATGCAGACCACATTTGTGGCCTGGGTAATCCTTTCCCATCTTCACAACAGCTGTGACACCTCTTAGCGCCCATTTGCCTAATGCTAGCCACAACTAAGACTTCCCTCTTACAGAAGTTTCCTCTTAGAGAAGCACTAGAGGGGGCCCAAGCGCAAGTCAATGTGGGGTGCTCCATCTACCTACCCATCAGCTATCCCCTCTGCACTTGTCAAATCCAGCATTCAATCAGACCGTCAACCAACCTAAAAGTATAATCTACTCCTTGCAACTGGTTCTCGTTGACACTTTCAGAAAATACAAAGAAATATGTCACTGAAAGGGGATACACTGCTTTGACTACTCTCAAGCAATAGTCAGGGGTTCATGACACGTAGCAATTTGTAATTTTGCTGAGGCATGAAATTGAATTACATGTGGTGAGCAACCAGTCTTTTGCAAGAATCCCTTAGCTGGAGTGTGCCTAGATGACTGGTCCACATATCTTCTCACAGTGGTTTATATATTCTTTGCATGTGGTCAAGTTTCTACATAGTTATTCTCATGACATGATAAACAACTATTTTCTTTGTGAGGAAAAAAAATTCCTACAAATAAAGTCAGCTACTAGTTCTGGTGATGAAAGTGAAGTAGCAACAAAGTGACTCAAGAAAAAAAAGAAAATCCAGTCCAGTTAAACAAATGCTTTGCAGAGGCATTTACACGCTGAAGAAATAGTCATAGACTTTGGACTTGGTTGTCACTTGTGAATATTGGGGGAAAATAAAGCTCTTATGTACATGAGCATATAGAGAACAGTGTTGCTTTATAATAGCTTATTATAACTTATCATCTCTAGATCAGCACAGATGTGAATGTCATTTCAATTGCCTTTTAAGATAGGGACATTGGTTTAGTTATATTTTGCTAAATGTGATACACAGTATCACTACAGAATGTGCATTTCCACTATACAAGATTTGAAATACTAGCTCAAACTATAGACTATTAATTTATTCTTCATGTGTTTATTTGTATATTGTTTAATATACTGAAATACAGTTAATCTGAAAAAATTCACTTCAATTATTTGGATGGTATATAGGATGGACCTCAGACAAAACAATCCCATAGAGAAGTGGATTTAATGCATTTTCTCAATTTGACTTAAATATTTTTCTAGGCTGAATAAGTTTGGCAATAGTTTCCAAAGCCTAGAACATTGTGACTATACCATGTCACACAGTGACGAGTGGCATGTCTTGGCCACCTGTCCCCTGTGAAGATCAAGGACCCTCTTTTTAGCTTATGGCAGCTGTTGTTTTCCATGCCTCTTTTTTTTCCTGCTGGTGGTTGTGTGTCCCTCCATCCAGGTCTCCCAGTCTCAAGTTGCTATTTGTGGTACTCGTCCTTGCTATTTTTACATCATGTGGACTGTCTTTTCCTTTCTCAAGTAATAAAAATATTGTTCATAATAAAAATTGGAAGTCAGATGCTTGACTTCTTGAATACAAACCCTTCTTTTTTCCTGGTTAATTACATAAAACACAGGGAGAGATGTAGAAAACAGATGCAGGCAGAAAACAAGCTCCTTATCTTTTAAAGTTTGCAAAGCACTTTTGAAGATGAGAATCCTTCATATTTTTAAAACCCTCTCCACCCATTAGCCTCAACACTACACACTGATGCTATACTTACACCTCACTCGTTATGTATTTACTTTTTATATAACTAAGCAGCACCCTGTCATAAATGAAATATTCATGCAAAAAACCTGCTCAAAATGCATTTATAAAAAGAACATATAAAAACTACCATCTGCTCCCACTCCTAGCAAGCCCTTAGATACCCAAGTGTAAGCCCTCTGATTCTACAAAAGGTAACAGAACCAAGTATCCATGATGTATTCCTAAAAGCCCCAACTTCAGACTTTGGATTAAGATAGATCTAGGAGCCCCACTCATCAAAATTCAAAATGCTTAGATCAACATTGATGGTTTAGACGCTGCACATAATGAATGCATGTGCTAGCATATTGTAATGGGTAGTCTTACCCAGTCATATTGTGCTGAAATGAGCTAAAGCTCTTCTGGGAAGTTGTAAAAGCATTTTGTAGTCACTTGATACCATACTACTTTATAATAAGCCTTTCCTTAAAGTAAGTTGTCCAGACATCCAAGGTAAAGTGTTGACACTTGGGTTAGTATTGTTTAGAGTCAGCTCAGAAAGCTAAGCATTATTTGATCATACTCTGTATGTTTCATTGTTCACACGTGGAGTATCATCTCTGCTACTGAGAAGTTACATCTGATATTTTGAGTAACAGAATTCTTCTCAATGGTAAATTGTTCATGGAAAACTTCTATGGACCATTTAAAAGAAATTCTCCCCTTCCTTTTATGTCTAACACACTCTCAGTTTCTTAGCATTAACTGCTTTCCATTCTGAATTCTTCATAGTCTACTCTCTATATACATGTAGTCAATCAGCCATGATTTAAAATATTTTTAAGACTGCATCTGTACAGATTTTTTTTTTTTTACTATTTGAAAAACACAGACAACTATCTATCTAGTATGTACATAATATCAGATATAATGGTTAGACATGAAGAATATGCTCAGTCACATTTACATATTCGTGTGGCAGTTTGAATATGTTTAATCCAGAGAGTAGCACTATTACAAGTGTGGTTGTAGGAAGTGTGTCACTGTGGGGGTGGGATTTAAGAACTTTGTCCTAGCTTCCTGGAAGTCAGATTCCTGTTTGCCTTTGTAATGAGTTGTAGAACTCTCAACTCTTCCTGCTTCATGCCTGCCTGGATGCTGTGGGAGCCTTGATGACTGAACCTCTGAACCTGTAAGCCAGCTCCATTAAGTGCTGTCCTTATAAGAGTTGCCTTGGTCATGGTGTTTGTTCACAGCAGTTAAACCCCAAGACAATGACGGATTTGGTCAGTACAAGATTTAGATATCCAAAGTAGTCTGTGGGTCATGTTTACCCGTGGATTACAAGAGGTAACTATACAGGAGTTTTTATGTCTTCTTTCTGAGTCAGTTAAGAAGTAAGTGTTTCAGAATTAAAAATAGCAACAACAATAGTAACAAAAACAGTGTGTTTACATGTTAACAAAAACAAGACAACAGCCATAGAACCAAAAAAGGGTTGATTTTTCTGTTTTAGCAAAGTTATCTAGAGTCAGACACTCTAGAATGAAGTAGGGGTTGCAGGATTACCTGCAAGTTTAGGAACCTTTTCTCTTCCATGTGTCATGTTATGGATGGTGACGACTCCTCCTCTTTCTTTTTCTTTTTTTTTTTCCAGTAACTCTAAAATCATGATTCTTCCTCTCAGGATAAAATTTTTGGAAGGACTCACTTGCTATGGATCATATTCTTGTAACAAAAATTTGTTGTACTACAAATCTAGATGCAAATAACTCTGAGAAATGTAGTCTTCAACTTGATACATTAACACCTAAATAAACTTAGGCCTTCTACATGAAGGATGAGAGGTGAGATCAGATGTTGAATCAAAAGTCCAGAGTCTGTTTTACTTTATTAGATCATATTATTTGTTCAAATATTTCTATGTGTCTTTAATTAGTTAAGTATTGCATCTTTTAATAATAAAAATGAAGACAGTGATAATAAAGTGGGAAGAAAAGTCACAGGCTGTTTGTAACCAGGCTGTTAATGTTGACCTGTGTAGCAGAGAATCTCTAAGTCTCCTCAGAGCATGGACCATACCACATTACAAAAATGAAGATGAATCCAAGTCTGGAATCTAATGACTGAAGATTCCTAATGTTTTTCTAATAAGAGAGTGGTCACATTGTTCATAATGTAAACCACAAATCTTTTGAATGTGTGATTGGAGGAGTTGTTGATAATAGGGTCAAATAATCAAATAAAATGAGGATTGGTCAAGAAAAGTGGAGTTTGGCATCACTCTGTTCAAGCCTATACTGAAATACAGGATATCAGTTACTCTTAGTAACTTGCTGATTATTTCTTGGTGTAAATGCATTAGGGCATGAATAAAATATGGTAGACTTGGACTCTAATCATATATACATTTGTCTTGGTCCTCTAACGCTTCATGCTTCAGTGACAAATTAACACAGCCTGGGTAATTTATAACCAGTAAGTTTTTATTTCTCATCATTCTGGACACAGGCAAATTTGAGATCAAAGCACCAGCAGATTCAGGCTGGAAAAACTCATTGTTTTTATATGTATGTACTTTCTATGCTGTCTCTCATGTTAGAAAGCAAGTGAGCAAACAGGCTTATATCATAAAAAGAACTTAGTTTTTAATACCAATAGATTTGGAGTTAAGATTTCAACATAAAAATTTAGGAGAAATACTGACATTCAAACTAGAACCACATTATGCCTCTAGATTAGCATCAAAAAGAAGAGATAAGGTCAACTGCCCTAGTTAAACTAGAAAGTAAGATTAATGTACTAAATCAAGTTATTTGCATTACTATGGAGCCAAAATTGTTCCGAGATTTGGTTAGAGAGGTCGAAGTTACTCCAAATGCTCAGAATCTAGATGTGAAGTGTCTGCCTAGTCTCTCTGACTTTGTAGTATTTTTATCCACTATACTGAGTACTTTGTCACTTTAGTCTGTAACCTGTGACAGTTGACAGCTGTCAGTTGTGAGGATTTGTTCTGGCTGAAGACCAGCCATAGAGAAAAAGGCCTTGTGTGAGAGCCCAAGCTGACAAACTGTTTTGGCTTTCTTTGTGAGACACTAACATGTTGTTATGCTTTGAAATCCCCTCTCCTGTGACATAACCTCACACCAGATTCCACCATTTTCTCTATTCCCTTAAAAGTTTCTGAAATTTTTCTAAAGATATTTCTGTCTGAAAAAATTACTATCAAGTTCATTTTGTACATCTATAACAGAATATGACAGAATGAGTAATTTAGAAAGAAAAGAATGAATTCATCACAGCATGGAAGCTAGGAACCAATACAATAGTGGGGGCCTTCTTACCCTTAAATATGGCAGAGAATATCAGTGAGACAGAACACAGGAAAACTTATTTTTGCAACAGCTTTACCTACTCAAGTGATAATGGCACAAACACATTGACTTTTTAAAGGTATCATCCTGAAACTTCACAGTGGGAACTGTATTTCAACGAGTCTAACAGGAGTCATTCCGATCATGACAATGCCTACCCACTCAGGACTAGCTTACTTGTGAGGAATATTTCAAAGATTCTGGCAGCTCAATTAAAGAGAAACAAAATCACTGAAAGAATGGGCTCATAATAATTTTGACTATTCCTAAACACAACACTGTACATATTTTTCTTTTTCTGAATGTATCTTCCTATATGAGTGTAGAAGAATGGAAGTTCTTTAACAAATAAAAACATGAATATTTTTATGCCAGACTACCTGAATTGAAATTCTGGTTTTTACCATGTTCATAGTTGAATGATATTTTTTAACATATTCACTTCCTATAAAACAAAGATGATTTAGAAATTTTTCACAGTTACTTAAACATTTATTGAGCTAATGTATTTTAAATGTTCTAAAGTCATATCTGTCATATAGGAAGACCTGTTTAAGTGTCTTATATTTACATCCTAAAGATAGATATAAGACATAAACCATGTCAGGTTTACTAGACATAAAATCTAATGAAACTCTAGGGGTTTAAACAAACTCATCATTATCAACACATGTCTAAGAGGGTATTATGCAAGAACACTTGAGATAGTGAGTAAGACAACAATGAGTTACCTGGAGACTGATAGATCCTGTCTCAACAAACAACAATAGCAAAAGCTATTCATGGCATTCTGGTCTCTTTGTATTCACTCTCCTGTATGCAAGCACACTCTAAGTATTAGTCTTAATTCTTTCTTTCTTTTTTTTTTAAACCATAGTAGCCCTGTGCACTTTTTTTTAAAGATTTATTTATTTATTATATGTATGTACACTGTAACTGTCTTCAGACAACCCAGAAGAGGGCAACAGATCTCATTATGGATGGTTGTGAGCCACCATGTGGTTGCTGGGATTTGAACTCAGGACCTTTGGAAGAGCAGTCAGTGCTCTTAACCACTGAGCCATCTCTCCAGCTCAACTTAATTTTTTATTTTTGTTCTTCTTCACATCTAAAACCTTCTTTCTATTCCTGCTGTTAATTTCCTAATTCAATATCTTGTCATTCCTTTTCCAAATAATTACAGAAATGTTCCTAATAAATATGAATGTCTAGACTCTTTTTATCAAAACTGTACTGTTCGTAGCACATATCAGATAACCTCTATTTTGGATCTTCCCTATGCAAAGTATTTAGATACTCAATTGAAAATTTAAGAATTATATAATATTCTGATCTACCTTTTTGTTCTCATCTTTGTCTTTGGATTTAAAATAAAAGAAATAACTAGTGTTACATGTTTCTATATTAACATTTTCCCACATACTTCCAATTAAAATAGAATATTTATACTCTTTCTTCTCTAAATATAAAAGTCTTTCTATGCCTTTCTTTCTTTCTACTAAAAGAAGAAACAAACTCATCATTATCAACACATGTCTAAGAGGGTGTTATGCAAGAACACTTGAGATAGTGAGTAAGACGTATATCATGAAATATATAACCATATATATGTATATATATTCAGAGACTTACAAGAGAAATGCCTCATTCTTCTATATCATTTATGAAAGCCATGTCTATTTTATAACTCTTACAAAGCAAAAGTTTTGCTTACCATTTAATGACCTCTAATGCTAATAAATCTTACATTTAATGAAAAAAAATCTATACTACTATCATCTTATAACTGAAAGATGTAAATGAGACTATGTTAGAACCTTCAAAGCTTACAGATTATGACTTGTTCATTATAGTGTCCTTTGCCCATGAAGAGCAGATGAGATAGAGGTTATTAACAAGAAAGTGATATAACATGCACACAACTGTACCTCGTGGCTATAAGTAACTGAATTTATTAGGGAAAGTCATGAAACAGCAGCTCAGAGTTTTTAAACAGCTATGTAATGACTGAAATATAATTTTTTTTCTTGCCCACAGAATAACCCAAAGAAGGTGTTGTTACCTGGTAAACAGTTTTACTTTCATATGGTGGTGATTTAGGAACCTGGGATTGTTTGATCTCATTACTCCATCACTACAGTCACCTTTATTTTTATTTTAAATAGACAAATTCAGAAAGAAATATAGACTATTTCCATTTTAGAGAAATGAAGACTATTTTCATTTTAGGATCTTGGCCAAAAAATGGTATATACTACTCCAGTTCATAGTCTTTGGTAAATAGTACTCAATGTATCTACTCATTGAGTGTGACACAAGAAATACAGTATAAGAAGAAGAGAATTAATATTGATTAACTTGTGATCTTGGACCCACACAATTTAGACACTGCTTTTATAGATGTTATTTCTAGCTGTCAACTAGATATAAATCTCCCCCTTTTTAATTGGACGGATGGTGAAGGTGAGATTCACAGATTGTGCATAAAGTAATAAAACTGATAGTCCCAGTTGCTAAAGAAGAGTAAGAACCTCAAGTCTCTGATTTTGACGTTCAAATGTTCTCACTGACACATCTTGGAAAGAAGATGATTAGTGCAAAATCATAAGCCCTTTGCTATTGCTTGACTTGAAAGTCAAATCAGCTCTTGACACCAACTTCTTTACTCTTTCATTGTATTTTCATATTCAACTAGAAATGTCTAATTTTTGTTGCTTTGCAATGAGAGGACACATTCACATCACCCATGGTAGTTTTCTAACATTTTTGGCAATAGAAACTTCTTAGCATAAAGTTTTGTGTCATCTTCTAATATTTGAGTGACAGGTGATACTTAGAAGAGGAGGTGTTGGAAACCCAGTGCCTTTTTCACTGAGCCTCCTACCTTCTCTCTCATCCAAGAAGATAATAGACAACTTTTATAGAATACTAGGTAGCTTAAAACTCATTTTACTATCTTTGTTTATTTGTTTCAATTGGAAAATGGAGCAAATATTAGTGGATGTCCATGTACTCATTAATAGTACTTTTCAATGGCAATACAAGACACTGTGTCAGCTTCTCATGACAAGAAAAATAAGATCAAGGCTTATGGCCTCTAATGTCTGCTGCTGTAGAACACAGTGTTATGTTTGGTGCAATGTGAGCTATTATATAAAAGAGTGAGATTTTAGTACCCAGAGTAGAGACCACTTAAACTCATCTGAGAGGCAAAGATGTTGAAGGAAAGGCTTTATGGAAATGTGACATTTGAGCAAGTAGAAACCTAAGAATGAGTTTGCAAAGGTATAAAAGAGAGGACATTTTTACATAAAGCTGTAGATAAATAGCAAGTTCAGAGAACTGAAATGGCTTTTGTTTGTTTGCTTCAAGCTACTGTTCTAGAAACGTGTGATTGTAGAATGATTCTTTGGAGAACTGTAAGCCTCATGTGTTAGGTAGGGACAAACATGTGAACTTACTAGAAGGTTCTACAAAATTGGACTTGCTCATTAAGTAACAGGATACTATTGAAAATAACTTTTGCATTGTTGCTGCTACTGTTATTTTACAATCAAATTATCAACACATGAAAGAAAGTTTAGAAACCTTGCATCAATACCAGTAATGTAGGATGTGTGTGCGTGTGTGGGGAGCATTGTTGGGGGTAAAGACATAGAGAGAGAAGGAGGGGAGACCAAGAAAACAAAAATATGATATTAAGAAGCTAGAGAAAGGACCTAAGGAGCTGATGGGTTTGCACTCCCTTAGGACAAACAACAATATGAACTAACTAGTACCCTCAAAGCTCCCAGGGACGAAACCACCAACCAAAGAGTACACATGGTGGGACTCATGGCTCCGGCAGCATATGTATAGCAAAGGATGGCCTAGTTGGTTATCAATGG
>JADRCD010183106.1:0-17228 GCA_019843815.1 Montemys delectorum
GTTTATCTTAAGACAAAGACACTGTCTCACATATGTTCATTGTTTTTCTATTCACAATAGACACAAATTTGAAATAACCTGGATGTCCCTCAACAGAATAACGGATAAAGAAATTGTGGTACATTTATGCATACTGTATCACTCAACCATTAAAACACATGAAATTATCAGGCAAATGCATGGAACTAGAAAAAAAATTCCTGACTGAGGTAACCCAGACCCAGAATGACAAATATGCCATGTATTTGCTTATATGTGGATATTTGCTACTAAGTCAATGATAACAAGTAACTCTCTGTAGAACCATAAAAGTTAGATATAGATTAAGGGACTAGGGGTGGAGGTGGACAGATAGATCTTTTTAGGAAATAAAACAGTTGAGGGGGGCTGGAAAGAGAGGATAGAGGCTGGGAAAGAATATGGGAATATGAGGAGAGACAGCTAACATTAATGGCTATTTGAGGGCTAGTGTAGAACATAATACAGTAGAAGTTTCCTAAGACATTCATATACAAAGGTAATCTAAATGAAATTGCCAAATAATGGGGGAGACAGAACCTCCCACCTGGCTATTTCTTGTTACCAAATGAAGCTTCAAGTATGGGGAACTGAGTTACATCTAATTGAAGTGTTAGCTAAAAGGGTCCCACGAGAATCCCCAAATAGCCCAGACTGTTGTGGAGGGAGGTCGCTCTCTGCAAACTAACTGCAAGGCCCTATTGTTGAAGACAACATCACACAACTCATTCAACAGGGAGAGATTGAGCTCTATCATCTTTGATATAGGAATTTACTGTGCATGATGCCAAAGGTAAAATGCAAATACCAACACAGCCACCAACCTTTTAATATGTAGTGGTATCCTGTCTGCAAGACCAAGAACCTGAGACTAGGTAGCCCAGGGACCTAGGGTAAAACCAAATGCTACTTTTTTTTTTAAATGAAGCAATAAAATGACTCCTAATGACATTCTGCTGTACTCATAGATCAGTGTCTTGCTCCATTTTCAGAGAACCTTCCTCCTGCATCAGATAGGAACAAATATGGAGACCCACAGCCAGACTTTATGAAGAGACCTTTGAATCCTAAAGCTCCAAACAGGATGGAGATGTCTCCATCAAATCCTTCCCCTCAGGGCTCAGGAAAACCTCTGGAAGAGGAAACAGAAACAATGTAAGAGCCTGAAGGGATGGAGGGCTCCAAGAAAACAAGGCCCTCTAAACAAAATGATAAGCACATATGTAAATTCCCAGAGACTGAAGTAGCATGATACACAGGTCCTGCATGGCTCTGCTCCTCACAGTGCTCTAGAGCTGATAGGATAAGTTGACACTTACTCCCATCTCTAACCCAGCTGTCACCAATTGATATCCACTTGCAAATGAAAATTTAGTTTCACCCAAGGGAATTTCAGCAAGGAAACAAACAACTATCTTTTTAAAGCACTTTTTAAAGCATTTTTTAAAAATTCACTTTACATCCTGGTTGCTGCCCTCACTCCTGGTCCCCATCTCACACAGTCTGTCCTGCCATCCCTTCTCCCCTTTCTCCTCTGAGAGGGTAGAGGCTTCCCCTGAATATTCCCCAACCCTGGCACATTAAGTTTCCGCAGGGCTAGGTGCATTCTCTCCGAGGCCAGAGAAGGCAGCCCTGTTAGGGGAAGATATTCCACACACAGGCAACAGCTTTAGGGACAGCCCCCGCTCCAGTTGTTGGGTATCCACATGAAAGCTGTGCTACAGATCTGCTGTATATATGTGCGGTGGGGTAAGGGGAGTAGGTCCAGGACGTATATCCTCTTTGGTTGGTGGTTCAGTGTCTGAGAGCTCCCAAGGGTCCATGTTAGTTGACTCTGCTGGTCTTCCTGTGGAGTTTCTATCTACTTCAGGGCCTTCAACTCTTTCCCCAACTCTCCTATAAGAGTCCTGAGCTCCATCCAATGTTTGGTGGTAGGTATCTGCATCTATCTGAGTGAGCTTCGGGGGGAGCCTCTCAGAGGACAGTTATGCTAGGCTCCGGTCTGCAAGCAGAACAGAGTATCATTAATAGTGTCAGGAATTGGTGCTTACACATGGGACAGGTCTAAAGTTTGGCCGGTAATTGATTGGCCACACCCTCAGTCCCTGCGTTTCTTTTACAGGATGAATTTGGGAGTCAAAAGAGTTGTGGGTGGGTTGGTGTTCCTATCATTCCAATTGGGTTCCTGCCTGGCTACAGGACTCAACCTCTTCAGGTTCCATATCCCTACTGCTGTGAGTCTCAGCTAAAGTCACCTCATTGATTCATGGGAGTCTTTCCCATCGCAGGTCTCTGGCATGTCCTAGAGATGCCCTCCAATGCTCTCACTATACTGGAGATTTCTATTCATTCTCCTGGCTCTCTGGCCTTCTCTTCTGTCTCTCTCCCCACACCTGATCCTGAGCCCCACCCCGTTCCCCTCAATCTGCCTCCTGTGACTATTTTACTCCCCCTTCTAATTTAGATTCAAGCCGTCCTTCTTGTTCAGCTTCTTTAGGTCTATGGAGTGTAGCATGATTATCCTGTACTTCATGGTTGATATCCACTTATAAATGAATACATACAATGTGTATCCTTTTGAGTCTTCACTACCTCACTTAAGATGATATTCTCAAGTTCCACCCAATTTGCCTGCAAAATTCATGATGTCTTTGTTTTTTAAGGTTGAATAGTATTCCATTGTATAGATATACTACATTATCTTTATTATTCAGCTGAGGAACATCTAGGTTGTTTCTAGATTCTGGATAGTATGAATAAAGCTGTCCTGAACATAGTTGAGCAAGTATCTTTGTGGTATAGTGTGTATATTTTGGTTATATGTCCAGGAGTAATATAGCTGGGTCTTAGGTAGAACTATTTCCAATTTTCTGAGAAATTGCCAAATTGGTTTCCAAAGTTGTTGTAGTAGCTTGTACTCCCACCAGCAATGGAGGATTTTTCAGCATCTAATAAGATGACCATGTGATTCTTTTCTTTTGGTTTATTTATATAGTGGATTACATTGATGCATTTTTGTTTATTGTGTTCCTGTACTCTGTTTGCAAATATATTATTGACTATTTTTGTATCAATGTTCATAAGAGAAATTGGTCTGAAATTTTCTTTCTTTGTTGAGTCTTTATCATTTCTATTTCCACTTTCAGTTTTACTTATTTCCTTCACCTGTTTAATTGTATTTTCTTGATTTCCTTAAGGGATTTATTTGTTTCCTCTTTAAATCTTCCTCCTGATTGTATTTTCCTGTATTCCTTTCCTCTTTAAAGGCCTCCATCATCTTTATAAAATTAAATTTAAGGTCATTTTCTTGTGTGCTGGTTCTATGAGGATATCCAGGACTTTCTCTAGTAGGATACTTGTCCTCTGATGGTGTCATATTGCCCTGGTTTTGTTGATTGTGGGGTTTTTTTTGAGGACCATTAGCCATCTAGATGGTTTTAGTCCTGGATGTTTCTGTTGTAGTAAGTATCAGGAGAGGGCCTATCCATGATGTTCCTGACATGGCAGGCCTCTGGTGGGTATCTTTGGGCTGTATGGTTCAAGATCAGCAGATCTGATGAACATGGGAGGAGAGATGGTGGAAGAATGGAGGTCTGGCTGGGATAGCTGTCTCAGGGCAGCTAGACATGCCCCAGAAGATTCAGCAAGCATGAAAGATGGATTCAGGAAGGGAATCACCTGTATTGTTATGACCAGCATGTCTGTTCAAGGTGGATTGGTGGTGGGAGAATCAACAAATTACTTTTAAAGGTGGGCCCAGTAGTAGATAACCAACAGAAAACAAACTCGAATTCATCTTTGGAGGTTCCTTGTCGCATAATGCTGTGTAGGGGCTTTTTAATTTTTCTTGTTGTTGTTAATTTAATTTAAATTTATTCATTTTAAATTCTGACCAGAATTTCCCCTTTCCTCTCTGCCGGCCCCCTACTCCTCTCCACCTCCCTTCTTTCCTTTCTTTGTTTACTCCTTCTCAATGGCTAGTCTCAGTGGATATTAATTAGCCATGGCATATCAAGTTGCAATAAGTCTAGGCACCTCCTCTTTTATTAAGAATAGACCAGGAAATCCATTAGGGGCAAAGGGTCGCAAATTCAAGCAACAGAGTCAGAGACAGATCCTACTCCCAATGTTAGGAGTCTCACAAGAAGATTACAACTGTACCATAAGTGTGGAGAGCCTAGGTCAATGCCATTCAGGCTCCTTGGATGCTGCATCCGTCTCTATGAATCACTATGGGATCAGGTCAGTTGATTCTGTAGGTTTCTTATGGTACCCTTTACCCTTCTGGCTCCTACAATCTTCTCTCTCTCTCGTTTGTGGGATTTCCCCAAGCTCCACCTAATATTTGGCTATGGGTTTCTGCATCTGTTTCCATCAGCTGATCAGTAAATCATCTCTGATGATAATTGGGCAAGATATTTGTTGAATGTAATTTTAAAAATCCATGTTAGCTCTGACTAGACTTTAGAATCAGTAGCCACCCCACTCCTACCCACCCGTCCCTCCCTTCCCAATGCTGAAAATGGCCTTCTGACCCTTGTTCCTATGGCTGGCTTGCTAAGCTGCCCAAACCTGTCCTTCTAGAGAATGCCTGGAGCTATTGCTCGAGGTTCCACAGACTGACTGCCCGGGTGGTTTGCCACACCAACTACCAATGACTGCTCAGTGGTTTTGTCCTCTCTCTTGCCCACATAAATTGTCACAAATGGAAAACATCAGATAGCCTTAATATTAAATACTAGCCAGATATGTATTTGGTAAATCTCCAACACCAATAAGCCCATGCAAAGAGCATATAACTCAGTTATAATAATTATAAGCTTCATACCTAGATTGGGCGGAAATACCACTACACTACTCTATTCCCCAGCTATGAGATCCCTTGCTACTTGTGACTGCTCCAGGCAACATGTTCCTGCTCCATTATCCACCTCCTCTTCATCCATCTTCCTCTCTTTCTGTCCATCTGTCTCATTTTCTCCTTTCTTCCTTCCTCTCTCTTCTCTAAAACTTCCAGCCCCACCTTTTTCTTCCACTGCCCAATCATAGACTCTAGCCTTTATTTGACCAGTTAAAATGGGGAGCAGAGTTCACATGGAATTATCTGAGTAAGTGATCCACTCCTCCTTGGGGGCAGGATTAGCATCAAAATGCAAACAGCACCAAGGCAATCCACAACAGATGCTATTTTACAAGTATAGCAGAATGTCATTTAGGAGTCATTTCATTGACTTTTTTTTCTATTTGTGTTTGGTTCTATCTTGGGTCTCTGGAGTATCCAGCCTTTGGTTCCTGGCTCTCTGGCTTGTGTCAAGGGTGGGCTTACTCTCATGGCATGAGTTTCAAGTTAAATCAGTCATTGATTGGACTTTCCCACAATTTCTGTGCCATCTTTACTCCAGCACATCTTGTAGGCAAGATAAATTGTAGGTTGAATGTTTTATAGCTGAGTTGGTGTCCCAATACCTCCACTGGAAGTCTTGCCTGGTTACAGGAGATGGCCTGGATTTCCAAAGTGACTGTACAAGTTTGCAATAAACTCTCTTCACCAATAAAGGAATATTCTTATTGCTCCACATGCTCACCATCATGAGCTGTCACTTATATCTTTGATTTTAGCGATGATTCCGACTCCATATTGCCCATTGTTAGGAAGTCTTAGCTAGGGTTATGTTCATCTATTCCTGGGAGTTTTCATTGCCCCAGGTTTCTAGCTTATCCCAGAGGTGCTCACTGATTCCATTTGTCTCTCTCAGTACTCTTTCCCTCTGTCTTCGACTCACCTGATCCCTCTTGTACCCATTCCCACCTACAACCACTGTCCATTTCCCTCTCCCCATATGCTCTTGATGTCTATTCTTTTTCCCCTTTTCAGTGAGATTCAGGCACCCCTTACCTCACCACCCCCAGCCCTCCTTGTTACTTAGCTTCTTTGGGTCTGTTGATTATAGTATGCTTATCTTTCACTTTACAACTAATATCCTCTTAGAAGTGAACACATATCATGTTTGTCTTTCTGAGTTTGGGTTACCTCACTTAAGATGATCTTTTCTAGTTTCATCCTTTGACTATAAATTCCATGATGGCATTTTTTAATAGCTGAGTAATACTCCATTGTGTAAATGTTATCACATTTCCTTTATCCATTCTTTGGTTGTGAGACATCTTGGTCGTTTCCATTTACTGCATATTATAAGTACAGGTGTTGTGAACATAGTTGATCAAGTGTTCTTGTGGTAGGATGGAGTGCCTTTTAGGTATATGGCTAGGAATGGTGTAGTTGGGGCTTGAGGTAGATCAATTTCCAGTTTTCTGAGATACCACCATCTGGATTTCCAAAGTGACTGCACAAGTTTGTAATAAACTCTCTTCACCAATAAAGGAATGTTCTCATTGCTCCAGGTGCTCACCATCATGAGCTGTCATTTATATATTTGATTTTAGTGATTGTGACAGGTGTAAGAATTTCAGAGTTGTTTTGATATGCTTTTCCCTAATGTTAAGTATGTTGAACATTTCTTTAAGTACTTCTCAGCCATTAGAGATTTTTAGAGATACTCTCTTGTGGTGAATGGAGGCATCATCTGTCAATAAAAGGCTCATTGATCAATGAGCTTAGGCAAGAATAGAAAGTGGGACATCTGGTAGAGAGAGGGGAATTCTGGGAACATAGTCAGGTCCTGATGAGTTGCCCCATATATAAATGAAGACAGTTGTCTGAAACTGAGGACCAGGTAACCAGTCATAGGCCATGACTTAGAGTAAAATAAATGGATAATTAAGATATGAGCTAGATTGGGAAATAGAACCAAATCTATTGACCTAAACATTTATTTATAAATATTAGTCTTGGAGTTGTTGTTTCTAGGAATGAGGGGGATGGGTGGACAAACATGAGGTAACAAATAACTTTTATTAAAGAGATTTCTTGAGAATTCTCTGTTTAGATCTCTACTCTTTAAATTGGATTATTAGGTTTGTTGATATCTAGTTTCTTGAGTTCTAGTTCTTTATATATTTTGGATATTAGCTTTCTGTCAGATGCAGGGTTGATGAAGATATTTTCCCATTCTGTAGGCTGCCATTTTTGTCCTTTTGACAATGTCCTTTGCCTTACAGAAGCTTTTCATGTTTATGAGGTTCCATTTATTCAATGTTGATCTTACTTCTACACTGTTGTTCTTTGCAGGAACTTGCCTCCTCTGCCAATGCTTTCAAGACTATTTCCTGCTTACTCTTACATCCAAGTATTTGGTTTATGTTGAGGTCTTTCCTCTTCTTGGACTTGAGTTTTGAGCAGGGTGATAGATACAGATTTATTTGCATTCTTCTATAGGCAGACATCCAGTTAGACTAGCACCATTTTTTGAAGATGCTTTCTTTGGCACTATATATTTCAGGCTTCTTTATCAAAAATCATGTGTGCATATGTGTGTGGATTTACTTCTGGATCTTTGATTCTGTTCTATTGATCAACCTGCTTTTATGTCAGTAACATGCAGTTTTTAATACTATTGTTCTCTTTGAGGTCAAGGAATGTGATACCTCTAGCTGTTCTATTCTTTTATTGTACGGTACTGTTTCCTGGGCTTTTTTGTTTTTCATATGACATTGGTATTGTTCTTTCAAGGTCTGTAGAGAATTGCATTGGAGTTTTGATGGGAATTGCATTTAATGTATAGATTCCATTTGGAATAATGGCCATTTTCACTATTTTAATCATATTGATTAATAAGCTTAGCAGATTTTTTCACCTTCTGATATTTTCTTTAGTGACTTGAAGTTCTTGTTGAACAGGTCTTTCACTTGCTTGGTTAGAGGTACACCAAGATATTTTATATTATTTGTGGCTATTGTGAACGGTGTTATTTCCCTGATTTCTTTCTCAGTTCCATTTATTCTTTGTTTAAAGAAGTGCTACTTGTTTTTTCTTTGTTTTTGCTTTTGTTTTTGTTTTGTTTTTTATTTTAGTTAATTTTATATCCAGTCACTTTGCTGAAGGTGTTTATCAGCTGGGGAGCTTCCTGGTTGAATTTTTGCATAGTATGTATAAAAAATTATGTACCCTATTATATCATATATAAACAATGATATTTAGATTTCTCCCTTTAAATTTTTTTAGTTATAATATACACATTTCATTTATTTTATATATGACTATTCACTATTATTTTCTTTTCATTATTCTTTCTTTACCATTTTAAAAATCTATTTGGAACACTAAACATGATAGAAATAGAAAAAAACATCTTATGAAGTGTACTATGAAAGGAAATTGAGACAAATTCCTGGTTAGACAGAAACTGTTCATTCCATCTACAAGGGAGAATATGCAGCATAACTGTGGCTTCATAGAATGAATTGGGTAGTGTTCCTTTTGTTTCTATTTTGTGAAGTAGTTTGAAGAATATTGATATTAGGTCTTCTTTGAAGGTCTGATAGAATTCTGAACTAAACCCATCTGGTCCTGGGCGTTTTTTGGTTGAGAGACTTTTAATGACTACTTCTATTTCTTCAAGGGTTATGGGATTATTTAGATGGTTTATCTTATCATGATTTAACTTTGGTATTTGGTATCTGTCTAGAAAATTGTCTATTTCATCCAGATTTTCCAGTTGTGTTGAATATAGGCTTTTGTAGTAGGATCTGATGATTTTTTTTAATTTCCTCAGTGTCTGTTGTTATGTCTCCCTTTTCATTTCTGATTTTATTAATTTGGGTACTGCCTCTGTGCCCTCTGATTATTCTGGCTAAGGATTTATCTATTTTGTTGATTTTCTCAAAGGACCAGCTCCTGGTTCTGTCGATTCTTTGTATAGTTCTTTTTGTTTCTACTTGGTTGATTTCAGTCCTGAGTTTGATTATTTCCTGCTGTCTACTCATCTTGAGTGTATTTGTTTCTTTTTGTTGTAGAACTTTCAGGTTTGCTGTCAAGCTGCTAGTGTATGCTCACCCCAGTTTCATTTTGGAGACACACAGAGCTGAGTTTTCCTCTTAGCACTGCATTCATTATGTCCTATAAGTTGTGCTGTGTTGTACCTTCATTTTCATTAATTTCTAAAAAGTCTTTAATTTCTTTCTTTCTTTCTTCCTTGACCAAATTATCATTGAGTATGGTGTTGTTCAGCTTCCATGTTTATGTGTGTGCTTTCTGTTATTTTTGTTGCTATTGAAGACCAGCCTTAGTCCATGAT
The DNA here is from genome assembly GCA_019843815.1 of Montemys delectorum. Taxonomy (NCBI): domain Eukaryota; kingdom Metazoa; phylum Chordata; class Mammalia; order Rodentia; family Muridae; genus Montemys; species Montemys delectorum. Next base: position 9,213 of record JADRCD010183106.1, read on the forward strand.
GATCTGATATGATGCATGGGATTATTTCAATCTTCCTGTAACTGTTGAGGCCTGATTTGTGACTGAATATATGGTCAATTTTGGAGAAGGTACCATGAGGTGCTAAGAAGAAGGTATATTCTTTTGTTTTAGGATGAGATATTCTACAGATATCTGTTAAATCCTTTTGGTCCATCACTTCTGTTAGTTTCAATGTGCCTCTGTTTAGTTTGTATTTCCCTGATCTGTCCATTGATGAGAGTGGGGGTTTGAAGTCTCCCACTATTATTGTGTGAGGTGCAATGTGTGCTTTGAGCTTTAGTAAAGTTTCTTTTATGAATGTGGGTGCCCTTGCATTTGGACTATAGATGTTCATAATTGAGAGTTCTTGGTAGATTTTTCCTTTGATGAGTATAAAGTGTCCTTCCTTATCCTTCTTAATAACTTTTGGTTGAAAGTTGATTTTATTCAATATTAGAATGGCTACTCCAGATTGTTTCTTGAGATCATTTGCTGGGAAAATTGTTTTCCAGCCCTTTACTCTGAGGTAGTCTATCTTTGACACTGAGATGTGTTTCCTTTATGCAGCAAAATACTGGATCCTGTTTATGTATTCAGCCTGTTATTCTGTCTTTTTACTGGGGAATTGAGTCCATTGATGTTAGGAGATATTAAGGAATAGTGGTTGTTGCTTCCTGTTATTTTTGATTTATTTTTTGTTTGTGTGGCTATCTTCTTTTGGGTTTGTTGAAAGAAGATTACTTTCTTGCTTTTTCTAGGGTGTACTTTCCCTCCTTGTGTTGGTGCTTTCCATTTATTATCCTTTGAAGGCTGGATTCGTTGAAAGATATTGTGTAAATTTGGTTTTGTTATGGAGTATATTGGTTTCTCCATCTATGGTAATTGAGAGCTTTGCTAGGTATAGTAGTCTGGACTGGCATTTGTGTTCTCTTAGGGTCTGTTTGAGATCTGCTCAGAATTTTCTAGTTTTCATAGTCTCTGGTAAGAAGTCTGGTGTAATTCTGATAGGTCTGCCTTTATATGTTACTTGACTTTTTTCATTTACTGCTTTTAATACTCTTTCTTTGTTTTGTGCATTTGGTGCTTTGACTATTATATCCCAGGAGTAATTTCTTTTCTGGTCCACTCTATTTGGATTTCTGGAGGCCTCTTGTATGTTCATGGGCATCTCTTTCTTTAGGTTAGGAAAGTTTTCTTCTATAATTTTGTTGAAGATATTTACTGGCCCTTTAAGTTAGGAGTCTTCATTCTCTTCTATACCTATTATCCTTAGGTTTGGTCTTCTCATCCTGAATTTCCTAGATGTTTTTGGTTAGGAGCTTTTTGCAATTTGCATTTTCTTTTACTGTTGTATCAGTGTTTTCTATGGTATCTTCCGCCCCTGAGATTATCTCTCGTATTCTGTTGATGATGCTTGTACCTATGACTCCTGATCTATTTCCTAGGTTTTTTGTCTCCAAGGTTGTCTCCCTTTGTGATTTTATTATTGTTTCTAGTTCCATTTTTAGATCTTGGATGGTTTTGTTCAATTCCTTCACCTGTTTGGTTGTGTTTTCATGTAATTTTTTAAGAGTCTTTTTGTTTTTCCTCTTTAAGGCCTTCTAGCTGTTTACCTGTGTTCTCCTATATTTCTTTAAGGGTATTATTTGTCTTTTTAAAAAGTCCTCTATCATCATCATGAGATGTAATTTTAAATCAAAGTCTTTCTTTTCTGGTGTGTTGAGGTATCCAGGTATCTATGGTGGGAGAACTGGGTTCTGATGATGTCAAGTCACCTTGGTTTCTGTTTCTTATGTTCTTGCCCTTGCCTCTCGCTTTCTGGTTATCTCTGGTGCTAGCTGATATTGTTGTCTCTGAATTTGACTTGTCCCTCCTGCAATCTTGTGTGTCAGTACTCCTGAAAGACCAGTTCTCTCCACGAGGAATTTGGGTATGGGAGAACTGTGGCACAGGTGAATTTGGGTATGGACAGCTGTGGCACAGGGTCAGCTCTGGGTGCAGATGGAAAACAGAAGAATCCTGTCCTTGGTTGTTCCTTGGTTCCTGTGTCCTGAGGGCTCTGGACAGGTCCCTCAGAACAGAAGTGGTGGTCTAACCTGTGCTCACAAGTGTGTCTGCACTCTTGGGAGACCAGCTCTCTCCCAGTGCTATTTGAGTATCAAGTGCTATGGCACAGGATCAGCTCTAGGTTCAGACCTCTTCCTTTCAAATATGTATCCCCTTGGTATCTGTTAGTTGTCTTATTGCTTGAGCTAAATCTTCAAGAATTATATTGAATATATAGGGAGATAGTCCTGTTCCTTTCAAATTTGTATCCCCTTGGTATCTGTTAGTTACTTGAGTTAAATCTTCAAGAATTATGTTGAATATATAGGGAGATAGTGGGTAGTCTTGTCCATGATTTTAGTGGAATTGCTTTAAATTTCTTTCTATTTAATTTGATGTTGGTTATTGACTTGCTGTATATTGTTGTATTATGTTTACATATGTGTATTGTATCCCTGATCTCAGATTCATAAAGGGTTGCTGGATTTTGTCAAAGGCTTTTTTAGCATCTACCAAGATGATTATGTTTTCTTTCAATTTTTTATATAGTGGAATACATTGATGGATTTTCATATATTAAACCATCCTTGTTTCTCTGGGATGAAACCTACTTGATCATGGTGTATGATGTTTTTGATGTGTTTTTGGATTGTTTTCTGAGTTTTTTATTAACTATTTTTGCACCAGTGTTCTTAAAGGAAATTTGTCTAAAATTTTCTTTGTTGTATTGTTTTGTGTTTTAGGTATCCGGGCTTCATAGAATGATTTTGGCAGTGTTCCCTCTCTATTTTGTGGAATAATTTGAGGAGTATTGGAATTAGCTCTTCTTTAAAAATCTGGTAGAATTCTGTCATAAAACCACTTGGCCCTGGGCTGTTTTTGGTTGGGTAACTTTTAATTACTGCTGCTATTTCCTTAGTGATATAGGTATTTTTAAATTGTTTATCTCATCTTGATTTAACTTTGGTAAATGGTATCCATCGATAAAACTATCCATTTCTGTTAGATTTTCCCATCTTGTAGCATACAGGTTTTTGAAGTAAGAAAAAATGATTGTTTGGATTGCCTCAAGTGTCTGTTGTTATGTCCTCCTTTTCATTTCTGATTTTGTTGTCTTGGATATTCTCTCTGCCTTTTAGTTACTTTGGCAATGGTTTTGTTTGTCTTGATTTTTTCAAAGAAGCAACTCTTTGTTTCATTGATTCTTTGTATTTTTCTCTTTGTTTATATTTCATTGCTTTCAACCCTAAGAGTGATTATTTCCTATTGTCTGCTCCTTTTGGGTGTGTTTGTTTCCTTTTGTTCTAGAGCTTTTAGATGCAATATTAAGTTCATAGTATGAGATCTCATTAGTTTCTTATGAACACAGTGCTAAGAACTTTCCTCCTAGCACTGTGTTCATTGTGTCTCATAAGTTTAAGACTATTATGCCCTCATTTTCATTGAATTTTAGGAACTCTTTCTTAATTTTTTTCCCTGACCTGGTCAGTGGTAGTTCAGTAGAGAGCTGTTCAGTTTCCATGAGTGTGTAGGCTTTCTGTTGTCTCTTTTGCTGCTGAAGTCCAGTTTTAATTCATGGTGGTCTAATATAATACAAGGAGTTATTTCAATTTTTTTGTATAAGTTGAGGCTTGCTTTGCGATCAAATATATAACAGAAAAGATTCTGTCAGGTGCTAAGAAGAAGGTATATTCTTTTGTGTTTGGGTGAAATGTTCGGTCTGTTAGGTCTTTTGGGTTACAACATCTGTTAGTTCCCTTTTTTTCTGTTTAGTTTCTATTAGGAAGACCTGTCCATTAGTGAGAGTGGGGTACTGCATGTCCCCTTATTAATGTGTGCAATTCACTGTATGATTTAAACTTCAGTGCTGTTTCTTTAACAAATGCAGGTGCCCATGTATTTGGGGTATAGATGTTCAGAATTGAGATGTCATCTTGGTGAACTTTTCCTTTGATGAGTACGAAATGTTCTTTTCCATCTCTTTTGAATAAATTTGGTTGTAAAACTATTGACAGATTAGAATGGTTACACCAATTTGTTTCTTTCCTGTCCTTTACTCTGAGGTTATATCTATTTTTGATGCTAGCATGTGTTTCTCCTATGTATCAGCGTGATGGATCCTGTTTCACATCCATTCTGTTAGCATGTCTTTTTGGGAGAAAACTGAATCAATTTTATGTTGAGATATGGTAATGACTAATAATTGTTAATTCCCATTATTTTAATGTCAGTGATGGTAACGCACTCATGTGTGTGTTTCTCTCTCTCTCTCTCTCTCTCTCTGTGTGTGTGTGTGTGTGTGTGTGTGTGCGTGTGTGTATGTGGACATGCTTTCTTTCATTTTTTATTGGTGCGAAATTCTTTATTTCCTATATTTTTCTTGGGTGGCATTTTCCTTCTAGTATCTCTATAGTACTGGACTTGTGGATAGAAGTTGTTTTTGCTTTTCTCAGGAGTATCTTGTTTTCTTCATCAGTGGTGATTGAAAATTTTGCTGGGTATTTTAGTCTGAGCTGGCATCTGTTTTCTTTTAGTGTCCACAAGACATTCGTCTAGGCCTTTATAGCACTTAGAGTCTCTGTTGGGAAGTTGAGTGTTGTTCTATTAGATCTGCCTTCTTATATTACTTGGCTTTTGTTTCTTGCAGCTTTTAAAATTCATTGATTGTTCTGTACATTTAGTGTTTTGATTATTATGTGGAAAGAGGACTTTCTTTTCTAGTCTGATCTATTTGGTGTTTTATAATCTTCTGTAGACATCTTTTTCTTTAGGTTAGGGAAATTTTCTTCTGTGATGAGGCAAGCAGTTGTGTAGGGGCCAGGAGGTGGTAGAATGTTAGCTTGAGGAAACTAGTTTAGGAAGTGGGGCAGTTCAGCATGCAGGGGCTCACTCACCTGTCTTTCTGACTGGCTTGGCCTATACCTTGTTATTATTTTTTATCTTTTTATTTTAAATTTTATTTATACTTTTCCTACTCTCCTTTTATACTACAGATCCTTTGCACATATATTACGGTTAAAGATTAATGCTTTTGTGGGATTTTTAGGTGTGGAAACAAGAGGGTCTCTGTTTCTTATGCCTCTTTCCTAACTTCTTTCCTTCTTACTTCCTTCCTTTCCTTTTTCTTCCTGTCCAATTCTGATGTATTAGGTTTTGTTTTGTTAATTTACTTTATTGTTACCCCCTTAAAAGCCTGTTTGTTTTCTAATGAGAGACAGAGAGAGTAGGTCAGATTGAGTTTGGGAGGGGAGGTAAGGAGAAACTCAGGAGAACAGAGACAGGGGACAATAATCAGGATATATGATGTGATTAAAAACATTTTTAACAAAAGGAAAAAAAACTTGTTGAAATTTTAATTGAGGCATGCCTACTTTTGAAGCATTCTTTTCAGTAAAATTTTGGCTTTTCCTATAAAAGTAAAAGTTACCTTCTATATACTCTTGAAAGGTGATTTGTATTAGGATCAATAATTTGCACCTCATTACAGAATAAGTTTGTTAGTTTCTTGAATTATTCTTCTTAGATGATGTGTCAGATGCAAAATGAAGTGTTGGATATAATATTGTACTAATATTGTAGTATTCTAAGATGATTTCCTTGTTTCTTAAATCATGGTTAAAAATGTTGGTAATATATAAGTAAGCAGAAAAACAATGATATGGTTCTGAGAAATTTTGTTCTCGTTTCTTGTTCCATTAAGCCCGTGAATGTTGGCAATGTGAATAGAAAAGCAAACTGACAAGTATCAATGTCTACTGGGTAACTGATATTGTATTCAATATTTTCTCTTATATTATCCATTATATTACTCATATATTACCTGTATGTTTGTAGATACTACATATATGTCATCTTGGTTTGCCCATGATATGGTGTGACCTTGTTGAAAATCTCCTGAGTATGCCAATAAAATTTAAATGTTTATATTTTTCATTTCATTTTGCATCAGAAGCAATTATTATAGTAAAGTCCAAATTAGTTGTGTTTGATCTATGTTTATAGTTCAGAACAACAACAACAAAACACACAAGCTTGTGTAAATATTTAGCAGAGACAAAATTTAAATGTAAGGAAGTAATTGACACAAGCTCAATTACTGCTTTGTAACATACTGCATCCCAGAGCAATGCTGCGGTGAATAAAATGACAAACAGATGAGATACAAATAGATGTGAATTAAATGTTTTAATTCTGTCTATAAGCGTCATTAGGAATATAAGCTGTATGCTTTAGCATTCTGAAGTGAATTAGTTGGAGCAGTCACTGTTTCTCACTTCTGTGAGTGGTTCCATTCAGGACACACACAATGAAACAAACATAGAACCTATTTTTAGCTTGACGTTTTTCAGAGGATTGCTCTATAATTACTTCAAGTTTCTGCTATTAATCTTCCTTACTAATGTATAAACATTATATCAGGTTTACTTTCAGGGTTAGAAGAATGCTAGTCTTGGTTCTAATCCTTCTAGAATTTAGAGATATTTTGATTCTGCCTCAAAAAATACTTTCATACGTTTGTAATTAAATCCCCACAATTTTAGTACAATCATAGCCACTAAAATTTTATAGTTCATTTATTCCTTTAAATAAAACACTGTCAGCCTAAATGATATGCATTGAATATCTACAAAATCTCACAATTTAATGAAATCTCTCCTGAAATTTAATATTACCATAAGAACTTCACTTATGCTTTTCTCTCTGTGTTAGTTATCCAGGAATGCCATCATAAGATGCCACAGGCTGGATTAAGGAACAGTATTTAATTTTCTTACAGTTCTAGAGATACGGAGTCCATGGCGTGGGTAGGTTGGAACTGAGGCCTCTATGTTTGGCTTCTAGGCCATAGTTTTTTGCTATATTCTAAAATTACTTCTTTGTGTCTCTGTGCTTATTTAACAGACTCCTTAATGTCTCTTCTTTTCATAATACTAATCAGATCTGGGTTACTTTATAGCATTATTTAACTTAAATTGCCTCCATGAATGGAATGCCCAGCCTCCTAAACAGTCACAATCAGGGCTGACTATTTAATTTATGAAGTTTGGGAGGAAACAAATGGCCCCATGTATTGGTATTATGGCATATGTACTGTTTGACATCTGTGAAAGTTTTTAGGGCTGAAAATATCAGTATTTCCCTGAGAGTCACATAATCTACATTTTAAAAGCTGTCCTTTACATGCTTATCACATGTCATTTTAACGTATCATATCACATATCAGTGCTTGTATTTTATTTTATAGAAAATGCATTCTTTATTCCTACTTATGACATGTATAGCTTGGATGAAGTTACTATAGATATTTTTGGGCAAGGTTTTCTTTGTACATAAGTATTAACAGTATTTAGGTAAAATACAGTGAATTAATATTGATATTCAAAGTAAATTTTAGATCTTTAGGAAATTGATGTCAAAGTATAGATATAATGGTTGTTTATAATGTCATCTAGAACAAGAACTTAATCTTTCTATAAAATTACTACAAAATGGCCTGAAGACCTAAATGTAAACATAGTGATGTTCTAATAATCTTGAGGAAAGTTGATGAGAGTCCAAACTAAGACAGTAGTAGCAGCTGGGACACTGAGGGCAGCAAGAGATTAAAGAATACATAGTATATTCAGTAATATAGGTGATAGATATTTCATACTTGAAGAAAAAGAAAAAATGAATTACGTAAACTTGTTGAAATTGATATGCCTCTAAGAAGGTTCTTTAGGTGAATATGTCTGGTAGATAAGACATGCAGATTGTCAACTTAAGAGAGAAGTTTGACATCAAAGTATTTATCTTAGAGCTTACAGCATATGTGTGTGTGTGTGCGTGTGTGTGTGTATGTGTGTGCGCACGCGTGTGTGTGTGTGTGTGTGTGTGTGCGTGTGTGTGTGCGCGTGCATGTGTGTGTGTGTGCGTGTGTGTGTGTGTGTGTGTGTGCGTGTGTGTGCATGCATGCATGTGTGTGTGTGT
>JADRCD010183109.1:6029-21544 GCA_019843815.1 Montemys delectorum
CTCTCTCTCTCTCTCTCTCTCTCTCTCTCTCTCTCTCTCTCTCTCTCCCTTTCCTCTCCTTTCCTTCTCTCCACTCAACTAGCATATTTCCCCTTCCTACAATAAAATAACTCATTCATACATTGCCTCCCTTTTAATTAAGGCACCATGCAGCAAGCAGGCCAGCCCCAGGAGGAGAGAGAGAGAGACCTGGGCCTCACCACCAGGCCCCCAGCCACCCTAGGAGGGAGAGAGACTCGGGCCTCAGCACCAGGGCCCCCTGCTACCCCAGGGAGAGAGAGAGCCACAGCAGGCCGGGCCTGGGCCACAACCCAGGCCCCCCTTACCACTTATTGGAACAGCAGAGGACTCTTTATTTTATTTATTTTGTACTGCTATTTTTTATTGATTATTTTATTTATTTACATTTTAAATGTTATCCTCTTTATGTAAGAGTTGGGGGAAGGATTGAAGGCCTCAAAGGGACAGGAAGTCAGCTAACTAGGACCCTTGGGGGCTTTCAGAGATGAACCACCAACCAGAGAGCATACTTGGGCTGGACCTAGCACCCCCTTCCACTTGGGGTCCTGCCTGGCTGTAAGAGGTGACACGTTCATGTTCCATGTCCCACTGTTAGGTTTCTAGGTTAAGGTTACAACATTCTTATTATTCAAGCCTCCACTAGAACAACCCATTAAGCTCTGAATATTCAATGTCTTTTCCTGCTCAATGCTTCAACTATCCTGGTCAGTCTAATTCTTTTGACTTCAAGTGTCTCCTCATCCTCAAGGCAAGAGTAGAGTTTAGAGAACACCTTCAAGGGCTAGTTAAATACCTGATCACACACAGGGTCCAGGTAGTTGTGTTCATTAGCTTGCTATGGGAGAGGAGAAGAAAGGGTATGAGATACCAGAACACAAATCAGTGACCCTAACAATTTCTGATATTTTTAGCCAGAATAGAGATGCTATCAGAACTAAGGACATGAATAGATTCAAGCCAAAACAGAATTGGTTGATAAGGACAAAAAGAACTGCTTGTTTTCAAGGCCTTTCACTCTAAACTGCCTGACAGTAACTTCCCTGTTAGAAACCTGGATGCCAGTTTCTCTGAAGGCCACCCCATTTCTCACAAACAACCTTGATCTCTCACAGGTGAGTAGTTCTTCTGCCACTTTTACCAGTTCCCTCTACATCCATCTTCCAGCACTGGGAACACATCAGCCAGTGTTCCATGCTTTACCTGGCAGAACCCGACAGGAACATTCACCACAAAGCCATGAACTGGAGTTTTGACAGATACATCAACAGACATCATGACATCAGCTGCTGTTATTCTCATTTAATGTCAGACAACTTATCTCAACAAGTATATTGATGCACTACAGCTTCAGAACTGTGACTTCTAAAGCCAGCAAACCTCTGACTACACCCACCTCAAGCCAGCTCATAGGGAGGCTTTCTGTTTTTATAGGTATCAACGCTACAAAGGCCACAGAATTCACATCCATAGTAAGCTCACCATGTCCCTCTTCATAATAACTAGGAAATGCATGTCTATCAACTGCTGAACAAATAGTAGCTTTCTCAATATTTATATTCATAATCAACCACTACTTTCAGCCCTAGTCAGGACAGCTTCTGTTTTGGATTAATGGTAGTGAGTTCAGTGACATATGGCTATTAAAGTTGTTGAAGATAAGTGGCTGTTGAGCATTTAGTCTTAAACAAGGCATTTATACCATCCCATCTAAGGCTCAAGGAACATCATGAAAGGAGAACCAGGGGCGTAAAGGACAATAGATACAGAGAAGGGTTGCAAATGTTTTCTTTTGAGCAGGACACAGTCACTTTAACTATAAGCTCACAGTGCCTACACTGTACAAGAACAGCCTGTTGTGGATGGGAGATGGGCTCAGAGGCCCTCCTCCTCTACCTGCAGAAATATCAGTTGTGATGGATGAATGTAATAAAGTAACTTATGGGATGACAAGTGGGGGGTTGGAAAATAAGAGGGTGAGTGACAAAAATAATCATGTTGTATTATGTACAGGTATGAAATAAATGAATTTAATTAATAAAAAGTACAAAACAAGGGAACATTAGAAAGAAATCCTCATACTATTATATATATATATTATATATATACACATATGTATATATATATATATATATAGTTAAACTGTGTTTAACATTTAAGTATTTTAGTTTTGTTAATTAAAAATATTTATTTTGTTTGTAATAATGTGTGTGTGTAGGTACTCCTGTATTTCCTGTAGTATATAGCTGGAAATTATTTTGTTTGTAATGATGTGTGTGTGTAGGTACCCCTATATTCCCTGTAGTATACAGCTGGAGATTATTTTGTTTGTAATGATGTGTGTGTGTAGGTACCCCTGTATTCCCTGTAGTATACAGCTGGAGATTATTTTGTTTGTAATGATGTGTGTGTGTAGGTACCCCTGTATTCCCTGCAGTATACAGCTGGAGACACAGGGAGCTGTGTGATGCCTGACCTGAGCACTATGAACTAAATCCACATTCTTTGCAAGAACAGTACACTTCCTAGCTTGCTTAGCCATATCTTCAGCCCCACTTATAATTTTTCAAAATTAGCACTAGAGTTAAATATTAAAAATTCCACACTGACTAAAGAAAACAAAAACAAGAAACAAACAAATACCCAAATAGTATGGCTTGGTTTTGAGGTTAGAGACAATATTAAAAATCCCTTCTGTCCTTGACATGTGAGATTTTATGACTGGAATAGAGTTTATGACAAAAGAATTTTAATAACAAGGGTAAAATTACCATGATCTGAGTCTTTGACATAACCTCAAAGTTTTAGCACAGAAATTACTGGGGTTTGACAGAGAGGACAAAATGAAGGGGAAAAGGAAAAAAATGCAGTAAATCATCATGATTGTCTTTTGGATTGAAGCAATCCAGAGTGAGTGTGGAGGAGGAGGAGGAGGAGGAGAAGGAGGAGGAGGAGGAGGAGGAGGAGGAGGAGGAGGAGGAGGAGGAGAAACAGTAAAAGGAAGGAAGGAAAGAAAGAAAGAAAGGAAGGAAGGAAGGAAGAAGAAAAAGAGATGTCTCAGTGGTTAAGAGTAACAACTGTTCTTCTAGACTACTAGGGTTCAAGTCCTTGTACCACATGGTAGCTTCCAACCATCTGTCACTCCAGTTCCATGGAATCCTAAGACCTCTCCCATGCTCCACAGGTACCAGGCTCATGGATATGGTGCATAGATATGCATGCAGGCAAAACATCCATACGCATCAAGTAAACCAATGAATAAATCAATACATAATTAAAAAAGAAAGATGTCCTGTGGAGATGGAAATTAATTTCCACATTTCATATGTACTTAGGAGGATCTCAGATGTGGGTGCTTGTTGTTCTTGGGTCAAAGATCTGGCCAGCTTGGATCTTAAATAGAAGAATGATGGCTTATAGGCTCCCATAGACTCCTGCCTCCCTCATCACAGGCACTTTAATAAGTACATGATAGCTGTAGGACTCTCTCAAATCCATCATCCAACAAATTATTTAAAAGGTTCATCAAAAACAAAACAGGATTTCCTTAAGAAGCATGTATTTAAAGACAGTTCCAAGAATGCCGAGGAAGCCAGACACTGAACAGCATGCAGAAGACAGGAAGCTGAATGACCCCAGATCCAAGTCAAGCCTGGAAATTCAGCTCTGCTTTTAAGAAAATACTGGTCCATTCTGTTTCAGGTTTAGCATTACTGTAGTAAAACATCATGACTGAAGCAACTTGGGGAAGAAAGGGTTTATTCATCATATGTTTCTACATTACAGTTCATCATCAAAGGAAATCAGGACAGGGATGCAAATGGGAAAGGGACTTGGAGGCAGGAGCTGATCCAGAGACCATGGAGGAGTGCTGCTTACTGGCTATACAATGGATGGGGACCTCCACAACAATCCCTAATTAAGAAAATGCCTACAAACTTGCTTACAACCCCAACTTACATAAATATTTTGTTGAGATTCCCTCCTCTCAGATGACTTTAGCTTGTGTCAAGTTGACATGAAATCACCCATCACACAGTCACTCACTTTAAATTATGAATTATCATAAAGTACACAGTATCTACATCTTACTGTCTGCTCAATAAGGTATGCCTTTATGTAAATTGAATTTAGAACATTCTAGGAAAGACATTATAGTTTATAAGACAACCAAACATCAACGACATACTTATTGAGGATGCCCAGTTGGATTTGAGAATTTGTGCCTTAGTCTTTTCTTCTGAGCCAGCTTTTCAGTATGTAATCCAGGCTGGCCTTGAGTTTATGATACTTGTTGCTTAGCCTTCCAAATACCAGGACTCCACTTATATATCATCATATCTGGATATATTCTTAATGAATGTATGAGCATTAGATGTAACAATTCAATGAAAATAAAATATTCTTGAATAGGAAACACATTTTATATGAACTATAGGAAAACAAAATTATTGACAGTCAAATCTAGTCTGGGGGAGTTTTGTGGAAGTTGTACTTGAGTCTAGATTATGAGCATGAAGTTTGAGGTACTGTTTAACGGAAGTGTAAGCATCAGATATGCCTAGAAGAGGAGCAAAGCAATTATGTTGATTGGTGTTGTAAGCTGGAGGGATGTGATTGCTCTGTGGGCTTCTTCGGGGGTGACTCCAACATCTCCATCATTTGCTGAATGCATTGTAAGAGGCACTTCCTGAGACACCATGAAGCTGTGGATTTTCCCTAGCCCTGAGTCTTTGAGGTTATTTTAATTTTAATGTTAGGAAGACATGTCAATCAGAACTACAGGGCACAGCTACTGTGATTTTCTTTATCTCTTCCTTGTCCTAACATATAATTTTACATTTAGTTTGGCTGCAGATTCATTGTCTATAAAAAACCAGTACTCGAGTTACACTGAAGGCATTTAGTGCATATTTTTATAACACTAGGTTTTGAAATGATTTAATGTAGAAATGTTTGCTAACATGTATGGTTCTCATATGGATCCTTTTGTGAGGAAAAACCAAGATGAAGTTGTTTTTCATCTATTCTGAGTAAAAATTATTTAAAATAAGTGAAAAAATGAAACAATTTTATATAGAGACATGAGATGAATTAAAAGTGTTTTAGACCTTAACCAACAATATGATTCCATTATAAAGAAAAAAAACACATGTTAATACAATACGTTTGAAAGCAGTATTTATTCCAGACTGTGAAATGCTAGAGGGACTTTCAACTTGTGTGTTGAACATTTCTGTAGTATTTGATGTTTTGATAATGGGTCCACATGTTCATAATTTTAAAAAGTAAAGTTAACAGAACCTGATATAATCACCCTTCAACCTTATAGCAGAATTCATTACATAAGCAGGTGTGATGTTTGTATATGCATGTTGGGCACCACCTATTGAGTGTAGTTTTGAAAAAACAAACCATGCTAATCTGGCTAGGCACTGGCAACAGTGGTCTTGACCACCCTTATGGTTCCCTTGGCCAGCTGTTGCCAAGTCACTCCAATCTTCCCAGGCAATCCACCCCCTGTGGCTAGCTCGCAGAAAGCCAGCGACTGCTAGTTCAGATCCCCTTAGCCCTGTAAAATGTTAACACCAGAGACTTGTAATATACCAGCCAGATTTATAACATTAAATATCCAACCCCAAAATGCCCTCACAAAGAAGACAAAACTCAGTTGATATAAATTCAAGCTGCGCACCTAGATCAGGCAATGTTCCCTATTTACCATCTATGCTCCCTCTATTTACCATCTATGAAATCCATAGCTACTTGTTGTGGTTTCTCCAGACTAGGTGAGCCAGCTCCATCTTCTCCTCCTCCTGGTTTCACCGTGTTCTCTCATCCTCTGTCTCATCTCTTTTTCCTCTTTCCCCTCTTTAAAACTTTCAGCTCCATCCCCCCGCCTTTTATGGCCCAATCACAGGCTCTAGCCTTGTCTGATCAATTAAGGTTTCACCTGAGTACAGCCACCCCTTTTGAGGAAGCAGACAAAAACAGACAGCAGTCCACAAACTTCTGGGAAATATTTTCTGAGACCATAAAGAAGCTGTGTTCAGAGATAGCCAATTGTTGTACTTCATGCTGCAGCTGAACTTTGAAATGCGTAAGAGTCACCCAGGTGGTACTGGTTTTGAAGGCATGAAGGAGTTATGAAGAACAGCTGAGGCTTGGGACTGTGAGAGGCCATGAAAGGCCATTAGTGAAGGTACAGCCTCATTTGCAGTTGATGGCCCAGGACTGAAGGAGTCATGCAAAGGATTTGAGGCTTGGCACCATGAAGAGAGCCTATGAGAGGGTATTGGCGAAGCCTAGCTGCTGCAGAACACCCCAGTATATTGCAGATGCTCATACAGTGGGACAATCACCAAGACCAGCAATGGCAGGGGAGTGGATCAACCTGAGCTTAGAGTGCTACAGAGGGCAGAGTTGGAGAGGTGACAACAGCCTTTTGGAGAAGCCCAGAAGATCATGTGTGGATCCCAGACATTGAAACAAGAAGCTGTAACATTAAAGTTGCCTTGGAGACTTCAACATGTTCGATATGCCAGAACTGTGGGCTATCTGCTGAGGAAAGCTGTTAACAGGGAATGGAACCGGCCCAGGAGAAAGAAGTTTATTGCAGTCAACAAAGATGAAAAAGGAGTTGGAGATCTGAAGACTGCTTTGACATCAGACATGGAGACGCAGAGTTTGGACTTTTCACATTGCGGAGACCATAGACTATGGGGACTTTGGAAGGAAATGTATTTTGTATTATGCTGTGTTTAGGTACGGCCTCCCTAGACTCATATGTTTGAAGAAACCTATGGGGGCCAGGGAGTAGAATATGATAGTTTGTGCTTGCTCAGCCCAGGGAGTGGCACTATTAAAGGGTGTGACCCTGTTGAAGTAGGTGTAGCCATGTTGGAGTAGGCATGGCACTGTGAGTGTGTGCTTTAAGACCCTCATCCTAGCTGCCTGGAAGTGAGTATTCTGCTAGCAACCTTCAGATGAAGATGTAGAACTCTCAGCTCCTCCTGCACCATGCCTGCCTGGATGCTGCCATGTTCTCTACTTGATGATAATGGACTGAACCTCTGAACCTGTAAGCCAGCCCCAACTAAATGTTGTTTTTATAAAACTTGCCTCGGTCATGGAGTCTGTTCACAGCAGTAAAACTCTAACTAAGACAGTCGGCAAGAATACACATTATAATGCATAATGCTGTGTGATTTTTCCTCTAGTATGCATGATTTGCAAGAGTTCACAAAGTCTAAAACATAAGCACTAATAGTTTTTACAGAGCAGAAACTCTTTTCTTCTTTTACCATATTTACTTTAAGCCTTTGAAACTGGTCACACCCACCCTTGGGATTTTCAGTGTGCCTGAATACAGTTACCACAGAAGTGCAAATGGATCGTTTGCTAAGGGATGGAAGAAAAACATATATCTATTTTCTAATCTCAAAGCCTTCTTTATTGCCAGTTTGAGAGAACTAGACAATTTGACCCACCCTAATTGCCCCATCTCTTACTGGAAAAACTTGTGGCCATCATAAAATGGGATATAACTGACCAATGGAGGGGTAGCTACCACCACCAATGAGCCATTTCTGTTGTCACTGCAACTAATTAGGTTGTTCTGACACTCCTGAATGCTCTTTTCGATCTAATAATTGTGGATCACAGCTCTAGTGTATCTATTATTTTTACTTCTGCAGTTGTATTTTGATTGAGTTTAGTCTACATAAAGGGAGTGGTTAGCAGAGGAGAGAAACACTTCATTATGAATGTTGAATAATATTCATTACTGGGAAAATTTACTGGCACTTTCACAAATTTTCCTGATTACTTTGATTTTCCTCTTTCGAGATGTTCTTAAACAGAGACTCAGACTTCATTTAACTGTAAAAATAGTGCCTGAACTTAGTTTCAGGGGTTTCACATGAACAACTCAGGTTTGGTAAGGAGTGTTTGCTATAGTGCAAATAGATGTCTAAACTAATGAAAACTTGTGTGAGTTGGCTTCCTGTGACTGTACCAAATACCCAGAGTTTAAAAGGCTCATCAAAAGAAAGATTTATTTTTGTTGACAGGTGGAGGCTTCATTTTTGGTAAATTGGTTACTGTCTATTGTCTGTGACAATGTAGGACATCACATGGGAAAAACACAGCGACTCACCTCATAGTGGCTCCAGAGTGAGTTATCAGGAGGAAGAAGAACAGCTAGAGCTCCTATGTCTTCTCCAGTGGAGTATTATAAGTAGCTAGAAAACCTTCTACAAAGCTCACTTAATTTTTTTTAAAGTTTCATGGTTTCTTTTTTTTTGTAGAGTTACATGCATGAACACTCTACTTACATTATTCTTGCCCCTCCATCTTCGTCCTCCAATTTCTCTCCCCTGCCCAAAATCACGATCTCTAATTATTATTGTTACATGTATAACCACATATATATGTATGTATTTGTATACATGCAGACATAACCCACTGAAGTCCATTTATCTTTGTTCATATGAACATGTGTTCATGGATGGCCACTTTGGATTAGGCAATTTATGTGAGAGTCCTTCCTTGGAGGAAACTGACTTTTTTTTTTTTTTAGATATTTTCTTTATTTACATGTAAATTTCTCCTTTCCCAAGTTCCCCTCCAAACAAACAAACAAACAAACAAGCAAACAAAAACAACAAGAACAAACCCCTTTTGCCTCCCCCCTCCCCATGCTTGCCACCCCACCCTCTCCCACTTATTGGCCCTGGCATTCCCCTACACTGGGGCACAAAACCTTCACAAGGCCAAGGTCTTTTACTTCTATAGATGAATGAATTTGCGATCCTCTACTATACACATGCTGCCAGAACATTCAGTCCCACCATGTATAGTCCTTGATTGGTGGTTGGGTCCCTGGGAGCTCTGAGGGTACTAGTTGGTAATTGTTGTTCGCCCTAAGGGGCTGCAAACCCTTCAGCTCCATAGAACCTTTTTCTAACTCCTTCACTGGGGACCATGTACTTATGGCTGTGAGCCTCTACATCTGTATTGGTCAGGTATTGTCAGAGCCTCTCAGGAGATAGCTATACATTTCAAAAGTTATCCCCTTTCCTGGTTTCCCCTTTGAAAACCTTCCATCCCCTCCCCTGTTCACTAACTCACCCACTCCCACTTCCTTATCCTGGCATTCCACTAGGGCATTGAGCCTTTTCAGGACCAAGGGCCTCTCCTCCCATTGATGACTGACAAGGCCATCCTCTGCTACATATGTGGCTGGAGCCATGGGTCCCTCCATATGTACTCTTTGGTTGGGCAACTTTTAAAGTCACCATGACCTGCCAATAGCATCACTCAAGTAACAAGACATGGGGCTTAGGAGACATTCAATGTCAAAACTACAGAATAATTAGAAAAAAAGGTGTTTTTCTCATTTTGGCTGATTGTAGATTTAAATGTTTGATTCTTACTAACCCATAATATTTTCTTGCACATGTGTGTACAATAATCTAACAGGCAAGAAATTTAAAATCATATTCTGGTTGCAAAATTTGTACTGAAGACTGAGGCAGGAACTATAGAAATAAGCCTCTTTTCTCAGCCATTGCTACTCAGAGCTGACCTCTCTTATTAGTGTCTCTATATGTTTTGGGAATTGATGCTGAACATTAGGTATAGAAATATCTAGCATGTTTTGGGAATGATACTGTATATAAAAGTAAAAGTAACTTTTATTCACTTAATGTAATTGTCATCTTAGAAGCTCACTGCGAAATAAACTCACTGTGACAAGCTCTTTCCGAATTCTGGCTGGTTCAACTCAGCTCTTCTGGCTTAAATGCCTCTCAAAGCTAACTGATTCAAACTGGCCTCTTTTGGCTTCTGACTGAATTGTTCTGCTTGGCAAAGCTGCCTCTAAACTTCACAAATTGACTGCATGGAATTGAACTGACCTTCACTCAACTGAATGGATATATTCTCAACTTAATTCAACTGAACTTACTTCCAACTGACTGACTCTCCCTGTGATGTTCTTACATAGTTTCTCTTTCCTGTGCTGTCCTTGTGAGAGCTGAGCATATCCTATGTCTGACTCATTCTGTCAGGTCTTTCTCTGATTCATCACTCCATCTCCCCTCACTTAGATGTCACTTTAAAACATGGTTGCTTCCTTCTACAAACTAATTTTACCTTAAAGGGGTGTGTCTTAGTCAGGGTTTTTATTTTTGCACAAACATCATGACCAAGAAGCAAGTTGGGGAGGAAAGGGTTTATTTAGCTTACATTTAAATGGCTGTTTATCATTAGAGGAAGTCAGGACTGGAACTCAAGCAGGTCAGGAAGCAGGAGCTGATGCAGAGGCCATGGAGAGATGTTCTTTGCTGGCTTGCTTGCTTCTCCTGGCTTGCTCAGCCTGTTCTCTTATAGAACCCAAGACTTCCAGCCCAGGGATGGCACTACCCCTTTGATCACTAATTGAGAAAATGTCTCACAGCTGGATCTCATGGAGGCATTTCCCCAACTGAAGCTCACTTCTCTGTGATAACTCCAGCCTGTGTCAAGTTGACACACAAAACTAGCCAGTACAATTGACCCCTTGTCAACTTGACACACAAACACATCACTATTAAGCCTCAATCTTTATGTTCTTATTTATCCCCAAGATCTAAAGTCCCACAGTCTTTACATATTAAAAGTTTAATCAATTTAAAATGTCCAATATTTTTTAAAATTCAAAGTTTTTTAACTGTGGGCTCCACTAAAATACATTTTTTCTTCAAGAGGGAAAAATATCAGGGTATAGTCACAATCAAAAGCAAAACCAATGTCTGGGATCCAATTCATGATTTTTTGGGCTCCTCCAAGGGCTTTGGTCACTTTTCCAGCTCTGCCCTTTGTAGCACACATCTTTTCTTCTAGGTTTTAGATGCCTGTATTCCACTGCTGTTGCTGTCCTTGGTGGTCACTGTATGGTACTGGCATTCCCAAAACACTGCTGTAACTAGGCTTTACCAGTAGCCTCTCATAGACTGTCTTCACGGTGCCAAGCCTCAACTCCTTTGCATGACACCTTTAGTCCTGGGCCATGAATTGTAAACTGAGACTGCACCTTTATCAATGGCCTTCCATGGCCTCTCACTGTGCCGAGCCTCAGCTGCTCTCTATGACCCCTTTATGCTGTCAAAACCAGTACCACCTGGGTGACTCTTACACATTACCAAGTCCTGCTGCAGCACAAGGTATAACCTTGGCTATTTCTGGAACATAGCCTCTTAGTGCTCTCAGAAAACACTCCCCAGAAGATGTCACCTCAATGATGCTGGTCTTTTCTTAATCACCGCTAATTTTTTAGCTCTAGCTAACCAGCATCAATAGTCCCAGCAATGCAAAGTTTTCACTTTAGTAGTTCTGGTATTTTGTTAATCACAGCTGATACTTCAGCCCCAGCTAACCAGAACCACAGAATCTTCACAATTAAAACAATATGGCCCTGATAAGAGTCTTTAATCTTCCCTCTGAAATTTTACAAGCCAGGCCTCTATCTCTGCACTGTTCTCAACATGGTCTTCCAAGCTCTTACAGAACATCTCACAGAGTTCTTAACAGTCAGTAGCTGCTCTTTTAGCTCAAAGTTCTAAAGTCCTTCCACAGTCCTTTCTAAAACATGGTCAGGTTGTCACAGGAATACCCCACTTCTGGTACCAATTTGTCTTAGTCAGGGTTTTTATTTTTGCACAAACATCATGACCAAGAAGCAAGTTGGGGAGGAAAGGGTTTATTTAGCTTACATTTAAATGGCTGTTTATCATTAGAGGAAGTCAGGACTGGAACTCAAGCAGGTCAGGAAGCAGGAGCTGATGCAGAGGCCATGGAGGGATGTTCTTTGCTGGCTTGCTTGCTTCTCCTGGCTTGCTCAGCCTGTTCTCTTATAGAACCCAAGACTTCCAGCCCAGGGATGGCACTACCCCTTTGATCACTAATTGAGAAAATGTCTCACAGCTGGATCTCATGGAAGCATTTCCCCAACTGAAGCTCACTTCTCTGTGATAACTCCAGCCTGTGTCAAGTTGACACACAAAACTAGCCAGTACAGGGTGTATTAAGGGCATGTCTGTATGCCATGCAGAGGGATTAAAGATATGTGATGTGTCTACATTCCAGCTGGATCACACCACGGATGTACACTAGAGTCACAAATATCTAGAGTATGGCACATCGAAAGAAAACACAGAACCCCAATGTTGTTGCCCTTTCACTACACATCATCATTTTCAGCAATAAAGATTTGCTACTATATAAACCAAGCAAATTCTAGAGAGTTGAGAAAAAAAAACTCACCTCTGCTAGTGCAGTGGTTGCAATGCATTTGGCCTTTGTCTAACAAGTTCTTGAAGAGTGGAGAGGAAAATACCAATGAAGACACTCAATCTAACAAATGGCCAAAGTTGGCCTTTTGGGTCATGCTGACTTACCAAGTCTCAACTCTGAAGACTCTTCTGCAACTGAGTCTGGCTTTGACTGAGTCTGGAGTGTGGCATAGGAAGGAGAATTTGTACTGAGTAGGAAAGCTGAAGCAGGTCTTTTCTAGGATGTCTTCAAGGTAAGTACCTAAGGAAAAAAAATCTATTTCAGTGTGATTTGAATTCTTTCTTAGCTTACCAATTTTCTAGATCCATTTGCTTGTTAGCCTGAGGCAGCCATCCCTTAGAGGGATGTTATGTCATGTGATATGGGACACAATAGAACTCAGCCACATGAGGCATAATTTCATGATTAAATATATAGTCAGTCATAGTATGTTAGGTTTAAACCTTCATTTCAAAACTCTGTAGTCATTACCTTTCTCCCTTTGGGGGACCA
Source organism: Montemys delectorum (assembly GCA_019843815.1). Lineage (NCBI taxonomy): Eukaryota > Metazoa > Chordata > Mammalia > Rodentia > Muridae > Montemys > Montemys delectorum. Next base: position 18,876 of record JADRCD010183109.1, read on the forward strand.
AATGTTAGATGTGACTACGGATTCTGGTAATTTCTTGAAGGTGATGTGTGTCATAACTCATTTATATCTTCTATAGATTCTGCAGATTAACAAAGGACACAGAAGTGAGTCATTTGTTTCAATGTCCCATGAAGTTGAACACACTTCCTATGTGAGCCTGAATCTCTGTCCATTTCCTCAGATTAGTTAAGAGCATTTGAAATTCTAACTAGAGAAGCTGGTAGGTTGTCTGTTGGGCAAGAAATGAGTAGGTAAGATCTTTGACCTTTTCAGTCACCCAGAGATGTCTAGAATTCTTTGTCTGGTGTCTGTGTGCAGCAATCTGTCACATGCTGTGCCAAGGGCAGTATCTGATTCCTGTCAGCTGCCAGTCTGAGAAGACAGCTTTTACCATAATCCACCGTAACCGTTGCCAAGCTCATCTCCTGGAGGTTGGCATCAGATCCTTGGCAAGGCAGCTGACCCAGGGAGTCAGACTAAGGACAGAGGCCTGCCTGCATTGCTGACTGAATAAGGCCTCTGAGACCAAGACCTGGCTGAAGAACAGTGTGTTTTAAGAAGCCTTCCTTTCCAAGGACCAGAGCCTCACCCAGTAACAGGTTCCCAGTCTCAGGGTCACTGACCCTAATATGATCCTTGCTTATACTGGTGCATAATCCAGGCTGCAAGCTTTTCCTCCTTCGTACATATGTTTTAAAGTTTTGAGTATTGTTATCACTGTGTATTTGGCAGTGAGTGTGGGTGTACATGTGTCAAAAGCCAGAGGACAACTTTTGGGAGACGATTCTGTCCTCCCTTTTAGCTTTTGGGGATTGAATTTAAATCATTAGTTTTATGTGGCTGGCACATTTACTCCTTGAGCCAACTCAAAGAACCTCCTCCCCACCACATATTTGATCATTTTAATTTGCTCTAAGTCATGCAATGCCTGCAGGATACAAAATGCACTAAAGAAGAAACATTAAAACATTAAATATTAAATAATATAAAATATTAAAGTTATATGACAAGAAAACCTAAAGTCATGAATAACCAGAGAAAAATGTGAGAGGACTAAAGGGACCTTTGCACACCAGAAACCCTCTACCCTGGCTATTTGTGAAAATCATTAGGAAAGATCTAAAACTTAAAGAAATTTAAAAATATATTTTTATATTAGATTGCCATATTGCAGGACTGTTAGAGCAAAAAGAGAGAAAGGTGTTTTGTATGAACTGGTAACACGGCTAGAATGAAAGCTCAGTCAAAATGTCAGTGTTTGGGGGCCAGCCAGATGGCTCACTGAGGGAAAACTCTTGCTGCCAAGACTGATAACCATGTCAGCCATGCCATAGCATATGCCTTTACACAGAAACACATACACACACACACACACACACACACACACACACACACACACACACACACTTGGGGTACAGATGAAGACAGAGAGAGGAGAGAGGAGACAGATAGATAGATAGATAGATAGATAGATAGATAGGTAGATAGATAGGTAGATAGATAGGTAGATAGATAGGAAGAGAGAAAGAATTGTAAAACATGTAAATATCTGCTTTTGGAACTTGGGCAACTGTCTTATTATGATTTAAATATTTTATTAGCATATTTTAATTGTGCGAACTAATGAGTTTCATCCTGTTTTCATTCATGGGCATAATGTATTTTGATTATGTTTACTCCGTACCACCTCTACCTAGCTGTCTTCCCCCTCCCACTTTCCTGACTTTACACCTTTAATAGCTCCTCTTTTATTTTCAAGGCCCCCTCTTTTACCCATCTAAATTAGCTAAATGAGAGAAATTATAATGCTTACTTTGGTAAGTTTGGCTTATTCTGGTTTACATGATCTCCAGTTTGATCTGTTTACGATATAGACAATATAATTTCATCTTTTATCTACATCTAAAGAACACTCCATTGTTTTTATGCTCCACACTTTAATTATCCATGTGTTCACTGGTGGTGGATGTTTGGCTTGCATGAGTACAGCAGTTATGAACACATATGTATTCAGTTATTCCTGGGATGAAGCTTCTTTGGCACGTATACTCACAAGGGTTTAACTGGATCATATAGGAATTTTAATAATTCTAGTTTAAAATTTTTTTGAGGATTCTTCATATCTATTTTTATAGTGGGTAGACTGATATACATTCTCAAAAGCAGTTCCTTCTCCCGCTAACACTGTACATTTTGTGTGTGTATTCATGTGTGTATGGGCACACCAGGTATGAGTAGGCAAGAGGATGATCTTGCCTCATTAGGTGTTATTTGCTATAATTTTTGAGACCAGGTCTTTTGAACATTTTTATTTATTATTTATTTATTGATTGATTGATTGTTATTAGATATTTCCTTATTTACATGTCATATGATTTCTCCTTTTCCAGTTTCCCCTCCAAAAAAAAAAAACAACCCAAAAAACAAGAACAAACCCCTGTTGCTTCCGCCCTCCCTGCTTGCCACTCCACCTCCCACTTATTGGCCCTGGCATTCCCCTACACTGGGACACAGAACCTTCTCAGGGCCAAGGGCCTCTCCTCCCATTGATGATCGACTTTGCAATCCTCTACCATACACATGCTGCCAGAGCAATCAGTCTCACCATGTATAGTCCTTGGTTGGTGGTTGAGTCCCTGGGAGCTCTGAGGGTACTAGTTAGTTCATAT
>JADRCD010183119.1:0-13361 GCA_019843815.1 Montemys delectorum
TTTGGGCTCACACATGCTGTCCAGATGCTGCGAGAGCAGATGTGTGCCTGAGCTCCTTCTGCCTTGTCCTCCCTCCATATCCCACCCACCTTCTACACCAGGGGTCTTGGATGTGCCCACTCAACAAGGCTGGGACCTTGTGAATCCCACAGTCACATTCAGGCAGACTCACCACTGGGCTCCAGGACGCTCTGTTGTCCCAACAAGGCAGCCCTAGTAACAAGAATGCAGGAGACTTGGTGCGTCCTGCCTGCCCCAGCCTGCCCGGGGCTCCGTCTCTCTCCGTTGGCCCTGTGGCACATTCTCTCTGCCCGCTGGAGAGATTTGAGTCTCCCAGCTACAGCTTTCTTGCTCCTTTTTTTTTTTTTTTTCCCTAAGTAAAGTTCCTTCTTGTGTTGGGATCAGGCTCTGGCTCTCAACTGCTTGGCAGTAGTTCATATCCGTGCCCCCACCCCTAACCTGGTGTACTGCAGAAAGCTGCTGAGCACTGCATGCTCCTAACATCCTTCCCATACCTAGTTAGGCTAACTGTGGAAATGCAAGCGACACTGTTTATTCTTCCACGTGGAAACAGAGGAAGCAGCCACTTTGGGCTCAGCTCTCTGCCAGGCAGAGCTGTTACAGCCATGTTCCCGGGCCCTACCGTTCCAAGTCTTGAGCGGGATGCGCTTGCAGTGCTCCCAGCTTTCTCAGCCTTCGAGGAGCCACTTCTTGGGGAGCATTTCCACAGCCAGCCACTGAGAAGAGAGGGTTTGGTAGTCTCTCAGGACCCAGAGTAGGCTCATGTTATTAGGAATACTCTGGGGCTGGAGAGATGGCTCAGTGGGTAAGAGCACTTGTTGCTCTTATGAAGGACCTGCATTCCGTTCCCAGCATCCACATGGTGGCTCACAACTGCCTGTAAGTCCAGTTCCAGGGGATCCAATGCCTCCTTCTGGCTTCCTGGCCTCCCAGGCACCAGGCATGCACATGGTGTACACACACATAAGCAAAACACCCATCCACATTAACACACACACAAACACACACACACATACACACACAAACACACACCCTCATGCTCATGCTACCTGACTAGGGTGCCAGGGTCATCATCTCTGGCTTCTCTTCTGGGCCGTCCCATGCTGGGCTGGTGCTCACTGAGCCACACCTTGGCCCTTCTGGCTCTGCCTCCTAGCGGAGTATACACCCCAGAGAGGGCAAATGGCCCCGTGTGTTTCTGTCTTATTAGCCTATCTGAAGGCAGAGTTCTGAAGGATTGATCTGCCTCCCCTTACCTCTCCCAGACCTCTTCTAGACTGGTTTATGGCTCTGGCCCTCCAGTCCCTTGTCCTCTGCCTGGCCAGTCTCCACAAGTGTTTAATGGGACACTTTCTGCAGTCTTTGCTCAGTCAACCTTCCCAGTGACAATACTTGGAGTTCCTAATTTAATCCTGCCCTGCCCAACGCTGGCTCTAATACAACCTGATCTGCTTTTTCTTCTCCCACTGTGCATGTCGTCTAATCTTATGCCATTTCACGTTGTTTACTAACTGCCACCTCTTACCACAGGAACATAAGCCCTGAAGGCCTCCTAGACTAGGGCTGCATCCAGTTCTTCAGCCCTGCGTCACTCACAGCTATCACTGGGTAAGGGAACAGTAGACCCTTACTGTGCCTTCTGTTCCCTTGCACTGCTTGGCCAGTTCCTCCCCTCCCCCTCCGCCCTCTACAATACCGGTCACTCACACAGCGCACATAAGCTGCCAGTGGTCACCTTGTTGCATGCCCCCCAAGAATCCATGTGAACACCCTCAGACCAGGCAGGTTTGGAGATGGCTGGTGGGTCGGCCTGTTTTATGTCTCCTTGACACAATCTAGAGTCATCTGAGAGGGGAGAACTTCAGTTGAGAAAACACCTCCAGAGTTGGGTTGTAAGTAAACAAATCTGTTGGGCATTCTCTTAGTTAGCAATTGAAGAGAGAAGGCCCAGCCCATTGTGGGTGGTGCCATTCCCTAGGCTCCTTATACCCTGGAGCAGGAGTTACAGGCACTCAGTGGCTCCAGAGCACTAGAAACCAAACTTGGGTTCTCTGGAAGAGCAGCGAGCACTCTTCAATTCACTCAACTCTCCAGCCTGATGTTGTTTTGATTTGTTGTTTGTTTTTGTTTTTCGAGACAGCGTGTGTGTGTGTGTGTGTGTGTGTGTGTGTGTGTGTGTGTGTGTGTCTGTGTCTGTGTGTGTGTGTGTGTGTGTGTGTGTGTGTGTAGACAGCATTTTTTTTGGCTGTCCTGAAACTAGCTCACCAGTCTGGTCTCAATGTCCAGAGATCTAGGCCTCCTGAGTGCTGGAATTAAAGTCACATACCACCGTCACCTTGCTCTCCAGCCTATTTTTATTTTTGAGGCACGGTCCAGTGTGTCCCAGGAGAGCCTCGGCCTCTGTGTGTAGCCAAGGATGGTCTTGATCCTCTGATCCTTCTCCATTTCCTGAATACTGGGATTGCAGATGCGCCCTTTCAACACCTGGCTGAGGTGGTGCTGGGCTGGGACAGGTGCGTTATGCATGCCAGGCGAGTGCTCTATACAAAGCTCCCTCTTTTACCCAGGTCTGCTGCTATTTTAGGGTTCCTCTTGTTGCAATGAAACTCCATGACCAAAAAAGAACCCAGGACCACCAGCCCAGGGATGGAGCCACCTAAAACAGGCTGGGCCCTCTTCCATCAATCACTAATTAAGAAAATGCCCTAGAGCTGGGTCTATGGGGGCATCTCCTCAACTGAGGCTCCGTCCTTTCTTATGACTCCAGCTTGTGTCAAGTTGACTTAAAACCAGCAGTACAACTGCTTCCACCTTGTTGTCTTGCAGTTCAAAACTTCATCTTTCCTCTGCTTCTCACTTCCTTTTCCAACCAGATCTCTGCTAGTTCTCCGCAGTGCGTGGAGCCACACACAAGGAAGTGTGATAGACAGGATGATGTCTGCTTCCCCTGGACCCCTGTGTCTGATTTCTTCCTGTGCTGGTATGAGAGACCACACGATTCTCCCACCTGCAACTATAATGCTCTTAAGCCCCTACACAAGCACCCATCATTTGTGGGGCATCAGCACGGCGTAGCTGAGGTCTGACAAGGCACCACCTGCAGGAAACACATGCCCTGGGAGCCCTCAGGGCTGAAAAACCTGAGAATGCCACGGTGGGTGCTACTGTCTGCAGAGCCCATGTTTCTGTGGTTTTCGGCATTTGTACATGTGACCTTGGGTGAGCTCAAATCCGAGGGTCGTCCGTCCGCTGTTGCTACTTCTCCACAGATCTGACACAGGGGCAGGCATGATCAAAAAGGGCCCTTTGTCTGAAGTCACTGGGCCGAGAGTGTGTTTTGTCCCAGAGAGTGACGTCACCACAAGTAGCGGATTCAGACTGGGGCAATTGTCTCAGAACTCTTTAGCTTGATTGTCCCCAAGCTGCACATGTTGTGGTCAAGTGAGGCTTACAACCTGGGGTGGTGCCAGAGAATTAGACACCATGGGGACCGAGGATAGGGAGGATCACGCTATTGTGTGCCAGGCCCAGTCTCCACACGTGGGAGACAGCAGGGACAATGCGGGGCTAAATGGCTGACGGAGGCCTGAGAAATGAGCCAAGTGGCTAGGATCAGGCACTGCCTGACTGTGTGGTCCACCTAGAAATATTGTCCCCTCCGTGGGTGCCATGCTTCCTTATCATGTTATCAGGTGGCTGGCTTCACCTAAGGGAATCTTAGCAGCACCCAAGAGCCCATGCTTCAGGGACATAGCTAAGTGACCTCCACCCTTGCACTCTGCTGGGACATGAGTAAGAAAGTCGTCACCTGTATTCCCTGAGCAACTGTCTGAATTCAGATGGGCCTGTCCCCCTGTTGTGAGGAGTGAGAAGGATGTGAGGAGGTTGGCGAGGGTGCATTAGTGGGGCGGGATGGTCACAGAAGGATGCTGTGACGGGACAGTCACCACACGCACAGCAGAGTCTCGCTTTAACAAAGAGTTGGGTCAAAGAATTGCACGAAAATTGAGGGCAAAGGCAAGAGCTCAGAAGCGAAGCCTGGTCCCTTTGCTGTGTCATAAGGTTATTGTGGCTGTTCCTTGGCATCTCTCCATCCTTTGTCCAGGGGTAGAGACTCACTAAGGCCCAAATCTAACTCCATGTGGATTCTAGCACAGGGCAGGGATGCCACACAGACCCCTCTGGTAAGCATTGTGACTGGCACATCAGGATCCTGGAAACAGACCAGGACTCACAGGAGGCAGGTCAGTGACTACTAGAGAGTGCTTGCTTTCACTGATGAAAGGTTAGCTTCAGTCATGTGTATATCAAATGTCCCAAATGAATCACCACTTAGGGGCAACCACAGTCGGATAGTTTTTTTAAAATAGCACAAGAAAATTATTGGTTAGAGCTCATTCAGACACTATCACTGGTAGCAGACTAGAAGGTCCAGTGTGAGGGCATGCACAAATCCAGACACACCACACACATATGCACACATACACACACCATATACACACCACACACACATACATACACACATATACATACACACACACCACATACCACACACACATACATACATATACACACCACAAACATATATACACACATACACATACCACCCACTGCACATACACACACATCACATACACACATGCACATACCACAGACGCACACCACACACATATATATACACATACATACACACACACCGCACACACATACACAGACATGTATGTGCATACACACATCACACACACACACATACACACAGAGACACACGTACTTAATGTATAAAAATAAATGTAAAAAAAAAATCACCATAAGAAACAGGAAAATAAGCCACAAACAGAAATCAGCAAAGTCCAAAGTTGGTTACTTTTTAAAAGTTAGTGGTATTGAGCAAGTTCCCACAAGACTGATAAAGAAAATTAAAAACATAATGAACTCTGAGAGAAGGCTGAGAGAAGGCATTTACCCATAGGTCCTATGGCTTTTGGGGGATGGTCGGTGTCTCACTAGTCCAGGCTAGCCTTGAACTTATAGAAACCTTGCCGCCTCTGCCTCTTGAACCCTGGGTGTTTTAGTCAGGGTTTTTATTCCTGCACAAACATCATGACCATGAAGCAAGTTGGGGAGGAAAGGGTTTATTTGGCTTACACTTCCATATGGCTGTTGATTACCAGAGGAAGTCAGGACTGGAACTCAAGCAGGTCAGGAAGCAGGAGCTGATGCAGAGGCCATGGAGGGATGTTCCTTGCTGGCTGGCTTGCTTCCCCTGGCTTGCTCAGCCTGCTCTCTTATAGAACCCAAGACTTCCAGCCCAGGGATGGCACTACCCCTTTGATTACTAATTGAGAAAATGCCCCACAGCTGGATCTCATGGAGGCATTTTTCCAACTGAAGCTCACTTCTCTGTGATAACTCCAGCCTGTGTCAAGTTGACACACAAAACTAGCCAGTACAATTGACCCCTTGTCAACTTGACACACAAGCACATCACTATTAAGCCTCAGCCCTTATGTTCTTATTCATCCCCAAGATCTAAAGTCCCACAGTCTTTACATATTAAAAGTTCAATCAATTTAAAATGTCCAATATCTTTTAAAATTTAAAGTCTTTTAACTGTGGGCTCCACTAAAATATATTCTTCCTTCAAGAGGGAAAAAATATCAGGGCACAGTCACAATCAAAAGCAAAACCAATGTCTGGGATCCAACTCACAAACTTCTGGGCTCCTCCAAGGGCTTGAGTCACCTCTTCAACTCTGCCCTTTGTAGCACACATCTTGTCTTCTGGGCTCCAGATGTCTGTACTCCACTGCTGCTGCTGTCCTTGGTGGTCATTGCATGGTACTGGCATTCCCAAAACAATGCTGTAACCAGACTTTACCAATAGCCTCTCATAGACTGTCTTCATGGTGCCAAGCCTCAATTCCTTTGCATGACACCTTCAGCCCTGGGCCATCAATTGCAAACTGAGCTGCACCTTCACTAATGGCCTTCCTTGGCCTCTCACTGTGCCGAGCCTCAGCTGCTCCTCATGACCCCTTCACGCTGTCAAAACCAGTACCACCTGGGTGACTCTTACACATTACCAAGTCCTGCTGCAGCACAAGGTACAACCTTGGCTATCTCTGGAACACAACCTCTTAGTGCTCTCAGAAAACACTCCCCAGAAGATTTCACCTCAATGATGCTGGTCTCTTCTTAATCACCGCTAATTTTTTAGCTCCAGCTAACCAGCATCAATAGTCCCAGCAATGCAAAGTTTTCACTTTAGTAGTTCTGGTATCTTGTTAATCACAGCTGATACTTCAGCCCCAGCTAACCAGAACCACAGAATCTTCACAATCAAAACAACATGGCCCTGATAAGAGTCTTTAATCTTCCTTCTGAAATTTCACAAGCCAGGCCTCCATCTCTGCACTGTTCTCAACATGGTCTTCCAAGCTCCTACAGAACATCCCACAGAGTTCTTAACAGTCAGTAGCTGCTCTTCTAGCTCAAAGTTCTAAAGTCCTTCTACAGTCCTCCCCAAAACATGGTCAGATTGTTACAGGAATACCCCACTCCTGGTACCAATTATGTCTTAGTTAGGGTTCTTTTAGAGTCACAGAACTTAGTCTCTATGTAGTAAAGGGATTTATTGATGACTTATAGTTTGTAGTCCAACTCCCAACAATTAACTCCCAACAACAGTCGCGGCAGCAGCTGTGAATGGAAGTCTAAGGATCCAGCAATTGCTCAGTCCCACAAGGCAAGCAGGCAAAGCAGAGAGCGCCTTCTTTCTTCCAATGTCCTTATATAGGTCTCCAGCAAAAAGTGTGGCCCAGGTTAAAGGTGTGTGCCACCACACCTTTAACCCCAGATGACCTTGAACTCATAGAGCTTTCTATGTTAATCCTATGGGATTCGTAGCCACTATTCCTCAAGGTCTCTATGCCAAGATTCAGGTCAGAAACTTGTATCTCTCAGCCTCTGGATTAGGGCCACAGGTGAGCCTTCTAATTCTGGATTGTAATTCATTTCAGACGTAGTCAAGTTGACAACCAGGAATAGCCACTACACTGGGATTACAGGTGTGCACCTCTAAAACTGGTAAAGCCTTATCTTTTGAGCTCCGCAGTCTGTGTTCTGGTACAGCTGCTTGAGCAGGCAGAGACCAGTGGCTTCGGAAAGGAACTGATTAGCCCAACCTCCCATTGCTGTGGACAGACGATCCCTCAAAGGCCTCTTCGCACAGGCTGAGCCCGTGAGGTCTGTAGGGCACAGGATCCGGCAGAAATGACGTTCTTTTCCAAATGAATCTCCGGATGATTCTGTCCGCCCCCCCCCCCCCAGGCTGTCTTGATGAAAGTCCGTCACCTGTGGATATTTGTCTCGTTCATGCTGTCTGAGTATATTGAGTCACTGGTTGGAGTGGGCTATAGACACGATTCTCACTTCCAGAAAGTGAGGGCAAACCCGTCCTGAATGTGAGCAGCACCACGGGCTGGGATTCTGGCCAGGAAGAGGAAAGTGAGCTGAGCATTAATGTCCATCTCTACTTGCTTCCGGACCGATGCAATGTGACCAGCCACTCACCTTCCTGCCCCTCAGCCAAAGCCATTTGCACTGTCACACCTACATGGATTGCAACCTCAAACTGTGATCTTACACCCCCCACCCCTTTTTTCACTGCTTTCTTCAGACGCTTTGCAACAGAAATGGGAAAAGTAGCTAAGATGCTGGAGGAGTAGGGGCGTCGCTGTGATATGTACATGTGACCATGTGGTTCGCAGTCCTTTGGACCCGGTTGTGGGGAAAATGTGGAAGAGTTTGAAGCCTAGGGCTAGAGAAGGCTTAATGAACCATGAGAACAAGAACTTCCAAAGACCAGGGACTGAGAGAAATATGCATTGCCGAGGTTCAGTTCACGAGGCTTCAAGGAGTAGTACAAAGGGACTAGGGGACATTTACATTCTGTTCTGACAGAGAACCTGGCTGAGTTTTTCCTTTATCCTGAAAAATATGAGGGAAGCTAAGTTTAAATGTAATGCAGCCGGGTGGTGGTAGCACACACCTTTAATTCCAGCACTGAGATGCAGAGGCAGGCAAGTCTACAGAGTGAGTTCCAGGACAGGGAGGGATAAATAGAGAAACCCTGTCTCTGGAGAGAAAAAAAAAAATTCGAGGGGTCAGGGAGACTTAGTTGTTTTGGAAAGAAATGTAAGATAGTACAACATTCAGGCTGTGTGTGTGTGTGTGGGGGGGTGAGTATTGCTCACCACTCTTAGATCTACAGTGAAAGAGAACAGAAAGATTTGTGAGGTGGGGGGGATGTGCTGTTTGGAAAAATGCAAAGAGTGTAGATGAGCTTAAAGACTCCAACAAGATGTAGAGGCTCACAGCCATTCATTGAACTGAGTACACAGTCCCCAATGAAGGAGTTAGAGAAAGGTTCTATGGAGCTGAAGGGTTTGCAGCCCCTTAGGACGAACAACAATATGAACTAACTAGTACCCTCAGAGCTCCCAGGGACCCAACCACCAATCAAGGACTATACATGGTGGGACTGAATGTTTGGCAGCATGTATATAGTAGAGGATCGCAAATTCGATCATCAATAGGAGGAAAGGACCTCGGCCTTGTGAAGGTTTTGTGCCCCAGTGTAGGGGAATGCCAGGGCCAATAAGTGGGAGAGGGTGGGGTGGCAGGCATGGGGAGGGGGGAGGCAAAAGGGGTTTGTTCTTGTGTTTGTTTGTTTGTTTTTTTGAGGGGAACCTGGGAAAGGAGAAATTTACATGTAAATAAAGAAAATATCTAATAAAAAAAAAAAAACTCCAACAAGAAGAGTACAGACAAAATAGCTTCTAAAGAGAAACTGGAAGAGCTGGAGAGACGGCTCAGAAGTTAAGAACACTGGGAGCGGGCTAGAGAGATGGCTCAGTGGTTAAGAGCACTGACTGTTCTTTCAGAGGTCCTGAGTTCAATTCCCAGCAACCACATGGTGGCTCACAACCATCTGCAATGGGGTCTGATGCCCTCTTCTGGTGTGTCTGAAGAGAGCAATGGTGAATACATAAAAAAAAAAAAAAAATTAAGAACACTAGGTGCTCTTCCAGCCTTGGTTCAATTCCCAGAACCCACATGATGGCTCACAACTGTCTGTAACTCCAGTTCTAGGAAATCCAACGCCCTCTTCTGGCCTCCATGGGCACCAGGCACACAAATAGTGTACACACATATAAGCAGGCAAAATATTCACACACATAAAAATAAATACTAGAACAAGAAAAGTGTGCCAGCTGGTAAAAATGCAAGATTATTTAAAGAGAGACTGAGCTGATATCATTGCTGGAAGGCTTTCCCCACTCAGAAATATCTATTCGAGGAAGCGTTTTCCAAGGTTCATCTGCTTCGGTGCATGGAAGCCACTACCATTGTAGTGGAAAGATACTAGATGGTATGTCCAGCTGGCAACAGACCAGGGCAACAGCATCTGCCTGGCCTGGTGGCTTTTTTTTTTTTCTTTTTTGTGGCATGGGAAATGCAAGAGTTACGGGATCACAGAGGTTTGCACCCAGGTTCCAGAAAGTTACCAAGGCTTGGGAATGGACAGAAGGATTGGATTCCCTACAGGAATCCCAGAGAAAGCACTAAGCCCTAAATCAAAGTGGAGACCCTGGGATGCTGAAGATGCCCAAACTGTGGTATGCCCACCGTGGAAAGCTGCACACACACACACACACACACACACACACACACACACACACACAGTGTGGAGACCTCAAGGGAGAGGCCAGGTGTACTGCAGGTGAAGAGCTGGAGGGAAAGGCAGCTGAGCCCATGGCAGCTGAGCCCAAGACAGCTGAGCCCACGGCAGCTGAGCCCAAGGCAGCTGAGCCCAAGGCAGCTGAGCCCAAGGCAGCTGAGCCCAAGGCAGCTGAGCCCACGGCAGCTGAGCCCACAGCAGCTGAGCCCAAGGCAGCTGAGCCCATGGTAGCTGAGCCCATGGCAGCTGTGCCCACAGTGTGGGGCTGCAGCACCCAGTGTCTGTCTAGCTGCAAGTTGGTCTCACATTGGCCCAATCCTTCTTTGCCATGCTCCCCTATCTCCCAATGGAACAACAATATTTATTCTGTGCCATTTGTCAGGAGTATGTCACTTGTTGACTGGTTTTTATAGAGGCTCAAACTCATGAATTCATCTTGAGTCAAAGAAGAGACTTGGGGCTTTTGAGCAGTGTGGGGACTAGCAAATGACACAGGGACTTTTTGGATGTATTTTACTTCTAACTTTAATTTCTCCAAACTTTATTTTTAATGATGGTTCTTAAACGTTTTAGCCTTCCTTGTAACCCACCACCCACCAGAGGTAGTGGAAAAGAAAGGATACAGGGGGAGTGGACCTGTTTAGAAAGGTTCTTTGGAGCCACTCCCATCTGTGTTGTTCAGTTCACAGGTCAGCAGGCAGTGGTAGCTCGATCCACTTGCAAACACCTCACAGACACACCAGCAGTTCAGTTTGGTAAAGTTGGCTTAGCAACAGTGGTGACATGACCTAGCAGAGATAGCCAGGCCTCAGCCTTGACTCAAGTCAGCAGGAGGGACCAACAGGAATGCCTAGAGAAGTAAGTTCTCAGCTGTGTCTCTCTCAGGGAAGAGATGATCAGCTACAATGGGAGACACCCAAGCATTGCAAAACCAGCAAGCCAAGCTCTATCTCTGTCACTCTATGGAGTCCTATTTATACCCTCCAAACATCACACATCCTCCATGTGCCTTGCCTCAGCATGTGCATCCAATCAGCTCCAGCCTGCTGAAGTGGCAACAAACTGCAGTACACCACCAGAACTTTTTTTTTTTTTTTTTTTTTTTTTTTTTTTTTTTTTTTTTTTTTTTGGTGCGTTTCTTTCTCTTTATGGAGTCCTGACAAATGCAGCTCAACTATGCAATGTAAGGCAGACCAATACGTGCGTGTGATTAGCAAAGAAATCTCTCATGCGTTCTTTCTCGTGCCTGCTTTAGCAGAACATCCTCTCTCCTGTGTCTGCGTCAGCAAAATGTTTTTTCAAGAATCTGCCTTAGCCTTTCACACCTGTGTCCACTTTAACAGAGCGTTCCTTTGTGTGTTTGCCCCAGCAGAAAACACCATCCAACCAACTTTCCAAAGAACACTTAAGTTTCCACTTCATTTACTTGCGTGCATTACTGGAATGAACTAGTAAGTGTCCCTTTAAGGGGCAGGGTAGAACATTTCCATTTAGAAGTAGTGTGTCTGGCTGTCAAGTGGCTAAGGGTGGAGTTGTCAACGTGGAATCACCTGGAAGACACACCACGTCTATGAAGGGGTTTCCAGAGAGGCTTAAGAGAGAAGGCACTCTTGGGAAGTGCTATCCCATAGACTGGTACTTTAAGGGAAATGAAATGTAGTAAGAAATAAAAAGGAAAATGCAAGCTGAATTTCAGAGTTTCCCTCTCATCTTTCTAGGGAAGATGCAAAGAGCAGTGCTCCCATGGCTGCCCAGTAACTAACTTCCCCTCCATAATGGACTTGATCCTGGCAGGCATTTGTCAGTAGCAAGGGGCAAAGTAACTCATGGACAGGTTTCTCGAAGTCACAGTAGCCGTGCGCCGAGGTCAAGGAATGAGCTGCAAGCTTTGATGGAGACCCTTTCTTTGAATGAGAGACTACAAAATTATTGTGCTAAAAAAAACAGTGTGTCCTCATGGCACGCTTAACATGCTCGGACCCCACAGGATCCCAAGATCGACCACCCTGCCCTGAACCAGACCACTTCAGAGGAAGCCACAAAACTAATGGTCCTGACATTTTGGCACCGATTGCTGTTCTACACATTAAGGAAAACAGTAACAATAGCTATCTGAAGGTGCCAGGAACCCTCTAAGTGTCCCACAAGGTACGGAGATGATGTCACAGAGTCAAACTCAAGGACTCACAGGGGGTTCTCACAGGCACATACCACAGGCATGGTGCACAGCTTTCTCTCTCATTTCACATGCATGGATACCATCTAGGATGCGCACCAACCCATCCCGTAAACATAGGAGAGAGAGGGAACAGTTTGTGATTTTACATTCACTATTCTTTTCTACATGGGCTCGAGAGTTAACGACAGGTCACACTTATTATGCAATCCAGTAGCAATCCAGGCTGTTACTCAAAGGGACCATTTACTTCTGGCTAGGATGGCCTACGGGGTAGAAAGTGTGTTAGGCACAAGCAAATGTTTTACCAGATGTATGCAGGACACAGTGTCACCCAGGTTTCATAATCTTCTTGAAATACATGTCTACTATACGCACTTTTCTCATTCTGTGGAGTGAGTGTATTTGGACTTAAGAGTTAGGGGTGTACATTTGAGATAAAGCTCTCATGGGAAACTTGCAACCTCTCCCAAGTTCGTCATTATTCAATAGCATTCTTAGAAGGCATTTGTTTTTAAAATTCTTAGAAATGCAGACAGTCTCTAGTAGTGACTTTTGGTGAGCCCAGAGCTCCCCAGGCCTAAAGAGGGCAGGCAGTGGAAGAATCAGCTCAGGGGACTTAACAATTGTTTGAAGGTTCCTTTCTGGACGGCTACCCGCTACCTTCTCCAAGAAGCAGCACACGACACCCAATCGCTCGTTTTTTTTATTTAAACATTAAGAAATTGTAGCACAGTGACTAGAAAATGTCCTCAGAATGTCGGTGACCAGGAAGAGATCTCACAAGTTACGCAGTAGGCCTTCCTTTCCTTACAGAGAGTCCTCGGCCGTCCTCCACCAACATGCCTCCATCTCTGAAGTGAAAAACTGGGCATGTGGGCCCCTCTGAGTCACCAAGCAGGGAGAACGTACTGAGCGAGGCCAGTTAGAAAGGGAGAGGGCTGCCTGGAAGAGGCAGTGGGGAAGGAAAATCAAAGCAGGCCGACGGGGATGGACGGAGGGGTGTGCAGACCTACATGATGAACAAAGGGGGAGGAAGAGCTCCCTAGAGGCCACTCCTTTAGGAACTCTTTCCAGTGGTCTTAGGGCTGCTCAGGGCAGGGAGCCGAGCAAGTGAAGTACTGGCATTTGTGCCGAGTGCTGTTGGGGTGAAGCCGTGCTGTACCAGGCTGGAGGGCATAGAGGAACAACAGCCTATCCACCCCTCCCCCACCAGTGGTGCTAACTTTGCCCCTTTGGCATTAACCATTTAAAATCAAAAAGTAGCTTATTTTTTTTTTTAAAAGCTTATTGAGTGTCTGATGTAGCTCCCTCTGTAAGGCCTCTTGGCTTGCAAAGCTTGTGCCAAGAAGGAAAGAGAGGAGAGACGGAGACAGAGAGAGAGAGAGAGAGAGAGAGAGAGAGAGAGAGAGAGAGAGAGAGA
>JADRCD010183120.1:0-14464 GCA_019843815.1 Montemys delectorum
GGAGGAGGCAGACATATGCATGCACAGGCACATGTCCATGTGTGTGTACATGTGTGAAACAAGAGTAGATGGTGAGAAAAATAGGAAGGGGAACATGGGAAAGGGAATGGGGGTGGACAGGACAGAGACAAACAGTGATGAAACAAAGATGAAGGTCAGAGAAACGCAGAAGCTGCAGAGGAAGAGGAACAGGATAGGGACATGTACCAGTGCACCCATTGCCTAAAGTTGTATCATTTCCTTTCTGTTCCAAACCAGCCAGTGCCAATCACTTTGTTCCCAGGATGCCTGGCAGCTGAGATCTAGACTGAGGAGACAACTCGATTATCTCTGGAGGCCAGAGCAAAACACAGATGTACAATCCTGCCTCACACAAAGAAAAAGAAGACCAAGTTTGAAGGGTTGTTTTCTCCTTGAGCTCACTGTTATTCCACATTCGCTTAACCTCCCATGGTTAATTCGTACACAGCTTGACTATTTTCAATAGACTCCCACAATATCCTACATAAGGTCCCCCTTCTTCTGGGGCTACCCTTCTGCTTTCTGCTTCTTAGGCTCTCCCTAATTCCTTTTCCCTTGCCTCTCTTTATCCTGATTTCTAAATTTCTATCACTGACTCTGTTCCCTGTCCTCTCTCCTCCTTTCTGTTTTTAACCTTTTCCACGGCCTTTGCAGAGTTCCTTCTGCTTTCCTTCCTAAAGGTCCCTCCAGCCACTCTATACAGTCTCTGAAACTTATTGATATTGGGACGTAGGTAGTAAAATCTCTTTAACTCATCATTATCAGAAGGCAAAAAAGGTTACTGTCATCTAATGAAAACATCCAGTATAAATATTATTTCTTAAAGCATCCAGCTTTCAACCATCCAGGAAGAGCCTTGAAACCACACTCAAAGGAAGGAGAGCTGTGAGAACACACTGACTCCCTCCGTGCTTACAACCCGCACATCCATTGTATGAATTCACTTGTTTCTGCAGAAAGCCTTCAGGGTCAGTCATCGGAACAGTATTCTATTAATCTGCTTAGCAACCCCATTTTCATAGATGTGGGTTAAACGAGGATTCTGAGTAACAAGCTGAGTAACACCCCAGCAGATGGCCCATAGAAACAGCCTTGTTTGTCTAGTCAGTATGAACTCTGCACCACAAACACTTGCTCCGCTCCGTGGCCTTGCCATAAACTCGCTCCATGTCAGAATTATTCTCTGTGGAGGGAAAACATTTTAATTGAGTACTGCTTGCTGTTTGCATTGTAAGCAGACAGAGGTGACCTTAGGTACAAATATGAAAAGAGTCTGCCTGTCAGCTGAGTCCTGCTCCTTCCTTTTCTTACCTGCCCATCCCCCTCTGGTTTTGCCCATCAGAGACCCTTAGCCCAGTGATAAGATCCATTTCCCTGCCTTCCATGAGGTGACACCCACTTTTAACTAGCATTCCCAATTCCAGGGGTGACGTCACCCAACTAATAAAACCAAGAAAAAGTAATTCCAAGCAAATGGTTAACTCCATTGTCTGTAAAAGTTTTTAAGAATACAGCAGTTTTAGATGAATGATAACGTTGCTAACAAACATGAAGGTCCTTTCATGGCACACAGAGACAAAGACAGTTCAACCTCAATACTCAGCTAAATTTCTGCACACAACTGGATGACAGAATCTATACACAAAACAAAACTGGACTCTGTGACATAATGCCCTTGATAGTCTATGCAGAGACCTTTTGTTAAGAGGAATTGTGTATGAATTTCTAAACAGACTCACATCCTAAATATTACACACTTCACCAACAGGAGCCAGTCCCATTGTCCTCTGTGCTAATTTTCTAACTATCTACAGCTGACTTGAGGCAGCAAACACCAAAATGCAGGCTTTCTAGTCAAGTCCTTTCAAATGTTAACAAGCAAATGTATACTGTCAACTAACCCCTACATCCAGAAAGAGGGCATTACTGAGAATTTCAGATCTGAATATACAGCCCTGCAGTTATAAGGTATATATGCATACCTTTGTACATATACACCTTCATGCCTACATGTGTGTGTGTTTACACATATGCACATGCAGAAGCAGAATGGGGACATCAGATGTCCCACAGAGTAAGCTGTCAAAAATACCTTCCTTAGTCTTTGGTGGCCAATCTACCCTTCCTGTTTTGGGCTTATATAAGAATCCTTGTGCAATTTAGAGTAAATGTCTTCCTTTTCTCAAACTCACTTGAGTATATTCTGTTACTTGATATCAAGAGATCCTAGGCTAAGAGTTAAACTTGTTACAGAGGCAATATAACTACGCACAAAAATAACGTTAGCATTTTAGTTGGCTTCCCATCCTCAGGACCGGCTAGGGCGTGAATTTTATTACACTTAGCATACTACTAAAAATGGTTCAAGGATCACATGTACCATCTTTACAAATTTATAGAAACCCCCAAGTGTAGACCACTAAAAATAGGTATGAATCTTCACAGGCTTTTCTCTAACCCTTTCTAAATATAGATTCATTTCAGACGAACTTGATGTAAAATCAACACACTCAGTTAATAGCCAACGTAGGCAGAGAACTGACCGGTGCACTGCGTTGAAATGTATAAGACATTATGTCTTACTCTGAGAGCTGGGTTTCTACTAATATTCTAATAAAGGGCCAGGAAGCTCACAAGAGACTGTAATAGAAGGCATACTATGTGGGAAAGTCGTGCAAGTATAAACACTGAGAGGCTGGGAAGGGATAGAGGACTTCCTGAGTGAGAGGACACATGGTCTCACGATTCCAGGTAACTCTGAGAGGTTGACACAATCTATGAAAGCGAAGACTGTAAGAGGACAGAGAGAACCTGCTGCTGGACACAGGGGCTGGACAGCACAGGGCTGCTCTAGACAGGAGAGAACATGGTTTGTCTGTGGTGTAAGATGCTGGAAACATGATAAAACAGAAAGGAAGGAAGGAAGGAAGGAAGGAAGGAAGGAAGGAAGGAAGGAAGGAAGGAAGGAAGGGAAGAAGGAAGGGAGGAAGGAAGGAAGGAAGGAAGGAAGGAAGGAAGGAAGGAAGGAAGGAAGGAAGGAAGGAAGGATATAGAAAGAAAAAGTAGATTGGCAACATCTCACCAGCTCAAATTTCTGAAACTTTTTTCTGTTGTCAAGAAGGACATGAGGCAGATGTGAGGGTAAGGGTTCTAAAGTGACAAGATGAGTCTTTATATGTGTGAAGAAATACCTCTGGATATAAGGGTAGAACGACTAGGAATATGGAGCAGAGAAAAATTTGGGTAGAGAAGCTGCTAAAATCCCCCAGGTGAAAGTTAATGAGGTGCAACTCAGGGCGGCTGGGGCAGGAATAGAAGCGAAGCATCACTGCAACAGGAGCATCACTGCAAAGGTGGGTTGACAGGAGATGCTGATGAATGAGGAGGGAAGCTAAACATAGTTTTAAGTGAACTACAGCCACATAACCATGTTGATTTGTGTTCTTCTTTTTAAACATCCAACAAGAAAGGACTTAGTGCATAAGATGCCCCAGTTTCTCTTCGTTGTACCTACAATGCTTATTAATATGCTGCCCTCATTAGAGTTGAGAATTAAAAATGTACACATCTGCCATTTTACTGTTGTTATTATGACATGGCCAAACCAAAACTGACCAAAGTATTGTCAGATTCATTGACCTGTGAAGGTACTGCCCAGGAAACAGCAGAAAGGATGGAGGGAGCAGGCCCCCTAAGGCTGTTCCTTTATGCCAGTCTTGACAGTAACTAACGCTAAAGAGCCGGTGATGAAAGCCTGAACTATGAAACCCTACTCTATGTTGAACGCAAGGAAGCAAAAGGAAATGTCATTCAGACAAGGCTGGAGGGTTCCTACACTCGTGAAGGACACTGACGAGGAACAAAGACGAAAGAAGACTGAAAAAGATCCAGGCAAACGTGATGCCAGGAGCTGTTTCTTGGTCACACTTTTATGGAAGGCATCGGCATGGATCTGTTACCATATTTAACTCTTTGCAAAGGAATGTATGGTTAATTGCATGATGTTGTGAATGAGAATTCCTGGAAAGAAACTATGACTACAAAAACTAATTGACTGATAAGAACTTCAGTGATACAGAGAAGCTAGAACATTTTAAATTATCTTGGGCTATCTTAATATTCTTTTATAACCACTCCCTCTATATGATCGAATATCTTTCTGACAAAATCTTTTGGAATATACAACCAAAACCCAAATTGACACCAACCAACAGTCTACAAATGCAGCCAGCTCCCATCTGTGGCCTAGAGCTGAGATTCCTCTGCTTTCCTGTCACCTACCTGCTCAGTGTACTCACTGATGCATTTGAAAAGTGTCTGGTTTGTGAATGTCTTTGTTGTGTTACTATAAAACTAAGTTCTCCAATCCTGAGTCCTTGTCTTCCAAGAGAGCACCTGGAAAGCTTGTGCCGCAGAAGGTGCTGGCCTTTTTACAAGGATCTAAAGTCTAATTAGAACTGAACTGTTAACCACATTGGACACATGGTACTGGGGTAAAACTGAATCTGTGTTTCTGGTGGTGGTCACTCATGCTTGGTTTCAGCCATCTCTTTTGTTACTTGAAAGGTACAAGCTGTTCTGTGGACAATGTGGATTTCGTTAATGTATATTAAGATGTCTGTTCCAAGCATCCTTTTTTTTCATTCTAGAGTGGGTCAGAAAGTGTCAGACTAGATATTCACCAAAGGTATCCGAGGAATAGTAGCTGACTTTCTGAGAGCAGTGTGGGAAGATTAGGCAACTCCCATGATCGATTTGGTCATGTCAGGACCTGTACTGTTAAGTGCACTGTACTCTAGAAGCAGCTGGACTCAGCACTCCCTGACACACAAGAGACACACAGATGTTTGGTTCACTTTCCCTACCTTTGAAACTCAACTCACCCATAATGTATACTTACGTTTCCCAAAAGTCCCTGATAATGAAGGAATTCTCCAGTCCTGAGTCTTTGCTTTTCAAAGGAACCTGCAGAAGGTCCTTCACAGTCTCCTTTATGCCAGGCCTGGCATACTAGTGTCCAGATTAGAAATCAAACCAGCCAATCTATCAATTAAATAAGCCTCTGTTGCTAAAGACACTGGTCTTATTTTTACACAGTGATCTTATGCCTAATTTGATACTAAATTTGATTTAGAAAATATCTTGCCAGTAATTTTATTCACCTCTCTTTCTCAAGACATTGGAAACCCCATTTGTCATTTAAATATGTAAAAAAAAACATTTAAATGATTCTCTACTACATGTACCTTCTCTAAGGGCTGTGGCCCACAACTTGGCCCTGCAATATTCAAATCACTCACCAAATACTAAGCTCTAGGGAAAGCCAGAACTCATTTCCCTCATACTCTTCCACCCACCTACCTAACCTGAAAAAGAACCAATTTGCATGGAATTTGCCCCATGAATATGATGTCTCTACTCTGTAAGTGGAACTGGAGAACTATATTCCACAGGGATTTTTTTTTTCCTCAAAGCAAATATGCTCTGTTTGCTGAAGTCTCTCACTTCTTTCTTTTGTCTTTCTTTTCACGGGCCTTTCAAAACTGTGCTAAGAACTTCTTTAATGAATAAAGAAACAAAGAGGAGGGAAAGTAGGTGTTGTAGGGCTGGATTATTTTAAAATTAAGAGAAAAAAAAGGAGCATTTAGTAGAAATGTATTGGTGGGAGTGTATACTGTGTAACCTTCATCTGGAAGGGCATGGAAAAACTCTGTAACAGCCAAGAATGCAGACTAGCCAGTTTCAGAAACCTATGGCCACAACCCCCCCAACCCCTAGCTAGGTCCAAGAACAAAAAGGCAGGATATGAGCCAGCCATCCGGATGGTTCTAGGGAACGGCCAGCTATAAAGTGAATAGTATAGACCAAACCACAATCTTGTGACCAAACCACATTCTTGTGCATAACGAGTGTGTAGGATGTTTTCCTTATGACCTTGACTCAACTAGAGGCTGGGTCTCTTTAGAATTTTCTACTGTTCTCTTATTATGTTTCCTAGGTAACCCCCTCACCCCCTAGTTTGTGGTTTTTCCCTTTAAATACCCCTTACTCCTCGTGCTCATGGTCGAATTCCTCTGGCCTGATAGGCCACGTGTTCAACCCCAGATCTGGCTTCACTTTTCCTGAATAAACCTCATGCTGTTGCATCAAGATAGGTCTCTCGTGAGTTACTGGTTGATCAAGTTATCTCGAGACTTGAGTGAGGGTCTCCCCAGCTCTAGGGGTCTTTCAGTGTGAGTAGCAAAGGGACACAGCCTTGTTCCGGAAAGACTCCAGGAACATCAACCTAAGCCAGCGATTCTCAACGTGTAGAAAAGGTCAACTGACCTTTTCACAAGGGTCACCAAAGACCGTTAAAAGACATATATTTACATTACAATTCATAAGAGTAGCAAAATTACAATTATGAAGTAGCAACAAAAATAATTTTATGATTGGGGGTCACCACACATGAGGAACATTATTAAAGGGTCATAGATAGCAGAAGGAAGGTTATGAGCCTAACTGGTCTAACCATTCATTAAGTGAAGCATTGGTAACCCAACTCAAAAGGCCCTTTCTATTTTTCTAAACTTTTGAGGAATTATTAAGAAAATATTTCTACATGTTATGTTAAAAAATAAAGTTTTCCTACACTAGAGATGAACCAGCAAACCTTTCATTTCATAAAAAGTGTTCATTTACTAAACTGTATGAGAGAAAAAGAAGGTAGAGACTGTGAAACAAAGTCACAGAAAATAAACCTAAAAGGCTTATTAATCATTGCAATGGATGGGTCTCATGGGACATAATAGAAGAATAAACAGGGGCTGAATATTTGATGATATTAAGGAGTTACCATTAATGTATTGATGTGATATTGGAATTGTGGTTAGTTTTTGGTAAATTCATGTCTATAAATAGAACTAGATATTTATAGTTAGGAAAAATGTATGATTTGCTTGGAAATATATAGAGAACTGGTTCCCTTCAATAAGTATGTACACAAATGAAATAAGACAGGTCATGGATTCTATTCCTTTTCTGGTGTTTTTACATACCTCACAATTACAAGATTATGAAAATATAGTTGTAGAGTTTTTTTTTTAAAAAAAGAAATAAAAAAGTCTACAGCCTATTAGCATTCTAATTAATGCTGTACTGAAAAAGATGAAACTATTTTAACCACATTTTAAGTGACGAAAAAGGATGGTTGGGAATATAGCTTGGAAGGTCAGTGTTCTCTTGATGTAGAAGGCCCCAGATGAGAGTTCTGGGGAAAGTCGTTTGAAATTTTTCATAGAGTCAATTTCATCATGATCTGGAATTTTTAATGCTTTTCCTTTTTTATTGAAGTAGATTTTTTTCTCTCATCAATATATCCTGATTATGGTTTGTTTTCCTTCCTCTACACCTCCCAGTTCTACCCACGTGCCCCTCCCATCTGAATCCATTTCTTTTTGTCTCTCATTAGAAAACAAGCAGGTTTCTAAGGAATAATAATAAAATAAAATATATTAGGATTAAGAAACTAACAAATGTTAATGGCAGCCTTTTGTTTGCTTTGCTGCCTCTTTCCAGTCTATAAAGATATTTAAAATAGCATATAAACCTCAACAGGGTTTCAGTAGAGACCTCGAAAAGAAAGGCAAGGAATCATGCACCCTCCATTCTGCTCATGGAGAGGCCATTCAAAGCACAACCTGGGAATGCAGCAGTGGCACTAGACCAACCTGTCTGGTTTTATGAGAACACTGTGCAGTCACTATTGCTCGGTAGCCCAGCTTGAGGTCAGGGATGATGATACCACCAGAGGTTCTTTTATTATTTATTATTTTTGTTTTGTCATATGAAGCTGAGAATTGTTCTTTCAAGGGCTATAAAGAATTGTGTCGGAATCTTGATAGGAATTGCATTGAACATGTAGATTGGTTTTGGTATAATGGCCAGTTTTACTATGTTAATCCATAGTAAAAATCCAAGAGCATGGGAGATCTTTCCATCTTCTGATATCTTCTTCAACTGCTTTCTTCAAAGACTTGAGATTCTTGCTTGGTTAGAGTTACCCCAAGATATTTTATACTATTTGTGGCTATTGTGAATGCTGTTGCTTCCCTAATTTCTTATTCAGCCCATTTATCATTTATATTTCTTTTAATTCATTTTGTATCCAGCCATTTTGCTGAAGGTGTGTATCCATTGTAGGAGTTCTCTTGTAGAATTTTTGGGCTCACCTGTTTATATCATCCTAAAGGAGTGTGTTTCAAACTGTTATCCCTGAGAAGAGTAAGAAGCATTTATACATCAGTTCGAGCTTCCATGATCAAGGGTTGGCTGAAAGACATCCAACGTGATAGTATTGCTGAAATCACAGGGTGAAGACCAAGAGATAGCTACAGTGAATTTGAGGTAAAGCACTGTTAGAAAGATGGGTGAAAATGTGACATAACTTACGTATTATTTGCTGGACACTGCTGTATATTCTGTGGTTTGAAGTGACTTGAAAGCTAGCTTCTGCATGCCCTCATAGCAACACAGTAAAACATGGAAGGAATTATTATTAATCCCATTTGGGAAAGGCAACTGTATAAATAATTTACTGTATTATTGTTAATAAATGATTTTGTCACCAAAAAAATGAAAAGAGGAAAAAGAAAAACCTAATAGAATGCCAAGTAGCATTCATGACACATGCTATTCAGTGCTTATGTATGCACACAACCTGGTATGTCTTGTTGTCCCTGTAACCCTCCTCCTGAAAATGAATGTAGGGTTAAGGATGATCTACATCAAAATACGAGTGGCTCTTACAGATGAGAACCAGTTCACTGAGTAGTGTCAGCATGGTGGAGATCAGTTGACATCAAATGTGTTCCTGAAATTCTCAACTGCATGGAAAATGCTTTTTTCCAATAGAATTCTCAAGTCTCAAATATTTTAACATGAGTACATACAGGAATTTGCAAACTACTGGCTAGAGATCAAATATATTCTTCCTACTGTTTTGGTTTGTTTGTTTGTTGTTTTGCTATTGAGTTCATCTATTTCTGTATTGCTTATGGCAATGTCAATAATTGTGACAGAGTACAGTATGCAAAGCCTAAAATGTTTAATATCTAGCCATCTAGGCTTCTACCGAAAAAAAAAAAAATCAACCTGTAGTGTATATTATAGATGTTTCTAGATGTAGGAGAAACCATACAATATTAAAAACTGATGCCCACGTTCCACATACCTAATTTTTAAAGAATCATTAGAGAAAATATAAACCATCTGTAACTTGGTAACAGGTTTTAAGAGGTTTTTAGCACTTCCATTTTTAAAGTGGACAAATGGTTGTCACTGGGGCATAAAAACTATTGACCTTCACCAGCCTTTCAACTGATGCTAGGTAGGGCACAGTCCTGGACTGATACATTATAAATAAGGAACAGAAGTGTCTGGTACATACTCTTCCTATGGGCAAAAGGCCTTAAATGAAGTCATTCATTACCCACTGCCTCAATTTTAAATCCTCTTTTCTTTTGTCTTTCTTTTTTAATCCAAAAACTAGCAAAGATGTTTTTCATTTGGCATACATATGTATCTCATGGCTTTTATAGGCATACAAAGTCAAATGCGTTAAGAAGAAAGTTACAGCAAT
Organism: Montemys delectorum; assembly: GCA_019843815.1. Lineage (NCBI taxonomy): Eukaryota > Metazoa > Chordata > Mammalia > Rodentia > Muridae > Montemys > Montemys delectorum. Next base: position 9,644 of record JADRCD010183120.1, read on the forward strand.
GCTAGGTTCACAGTAATGAGTCATGGAAAAGGTTTTGGTAATGTTTCTTTGGAGCAAGAGCAGCCAATTAAAGTGTGTGTGCTGCTGACTCCTGTCTAAATCACTTTGGAACAATTTGTCAACAAATAGTCTAAGAATTGCCATGGGTGGTTATTTTAAAACAGAAGAGGCAGGTACATTTTAATATACTAATCTAAGATTTTCTCTCGATGGCGTGTCTCCTTCATTTAATCTCATTTAGAATCTCCCCAAGCTAGATGCAAAACAACCTTCCACAAAGTAGCCCAGGAGGAAAGGTTCCAGCTCATTAGGGCTGCACTTGTCACCATTGCATCCCGTGGGAAAATGGAAAGTTAAGTGTGGTGATTGAAGCCCACATGAAATAAATCCACTCTGGCAGATTTTTCTCATCTGTCTCTTTTAATCATTACTCGCAAAGACTACACCAAAATTTTTTACCCACTTTAAAAAAAAAAAAAGTTGTTGAAAATATATGCATTCCTATGGAGGACTATCTCCTTGATGTTTTAAAATCCAATAAACCATGTTTACGACAAAATTTGGTGGCTGGGAATATAGCTCAATGTGTAAGCACTAGCTTAGTACCATCTACAATTCTGAGGGGTGATGGAGGAAAGAGAAACATTTAATATACTAAGAAGACAAGCAGCATTTTAATATTAATATATTTTTAAAAATCTGAAAAAAACAATCTGTTGCTCAAGAATGCCTGATGGTCTGATATTTCAATGTAGGCTTGAGACAACAGAGTTAATTTGGTCAAATTGCTTTTTTGGCTTCTTTAGCATCTATAACAGAGCCCCAGGCTACAAACTTAGGACGAGTTGAACAGTACTGTACTATAGATTCCACAAGGAGCAGAACAGGAGTAAGGACCTCACGGAATGCAAAACTACCAGTTTCAAGGTGAGTAGGCACTCCATAGAACCCTAAGAGGATTCTCCGTAATAGTTCCTGAAACTCGTTCTTTTTACTCAACTGGAGTATCAGAAGGCTATAACCATGAGGGTGGGTAGCAATTCCAGAAAAGCTAAAGTTTGATTTCATACATCCTTTATTTTATTTTATTTATGTCCTGGGTATTTATTTTTTGGGGGTTTTTTTTTGGTGGGTTTTTTTTTTTTTTTTTTTTTTTTGCTTGTTTTTTTGTTTTCCTGGTGCCATTGAGCTCAGGGCTTTGATAAAAAAAAATTTGTGTTCCTTTTTTCCCTCCTCTTTCAGAGTGGAGCCCAGTCCAGTGGATACGTCTATAAAACATCCCTACCACTAAGTCTGAGGGAACCCCGGAGAAGAGGGGTCAAAGGTCAGACAGATTGTAAGAGCCAAATGATCAAGGACTTTGCTGTGAGACTGTGTCTCCTAGTAACATGAAATAAGCTACAACTGTAAATGCCAAATGACATGATTGCCCAAACATGAACTGAATAAGGAAGACACCAACCACCACATATGTTGTTGACACCAAACTGTCGAGGAAAGGCTATGAGGCCTCAGCCCTACACAAAGAACTTCAGGCAACGGAGGAAAGCTGGGAGCAGTCCCCAGAGAAGAGCATACCAATTGTTTGTCCATTGCCAAATGGCTATCCCTGGAAACATACATACAAGCAGCATTATATGGACTCATAGGTTATATTTTAGAATATATATGTACATATATATATATATATATATATGCATGCAGCAACAATTCATGAGGAGAGATGTCATGAATTTGGAAGAAAGTGGGGAGATGAAAGGGTTTGATGGTTAGAAAGGGAAGGGAGAAATGCTGTAATTAAGTTACAGTATCAATACTAAACAAAAATTCATGTGATATATTTTGATCACGTTTTTTGTCTCCTCCAAACTCCTCCCAGATTCCCCCTACCTTTCTACCCACCGAACTTCTCTCTCCCTGTGTCTCTTTCTTTCTCTCCCTCTCTCCTTTTCTCTCAAACAAATAATCAGCAAATGAAAACATAACAAAAAAATGGCAAAATAAAACAAAATCCCACAAAATTGGCAAGCAAACAAACAAGCAAAAATATAAAATTTGTTTTATGCTGTCCAATTCTCCCGCCCTGCAGTGTGGTTAGCTGACATATGGCTAATATACTCAATGACATTCCATTAAAAATAAACTGATTATCCTTCTGCCAATAGATATCAATTGCACTTAGCTTCTTGGTTAGGGGTAGAGGCCTATGTACACTTCCTCCTTATCAGAACTGGGATCCATCAGGCATAAACCTGTGCAGATCTTACACATGTTCCCAGACTCTCTGGGTTGATGTGTGCATTGGTCCTGTTGTGTCTGAAGAATACTGTTTCCTTGATACACCCATCACCTCTGCTTTTTGACAATCTTCCTGCCTGCTCTTCCACATAGATCCCCGAGCCTTGAAGGGAGGGCTCTGACGAAGATATTCCATTTAGGAAAAGGTGCTCCAAAGTCTCTCACTCTCTGCACACTGTCCAGTTGTGACTATCCCACCCCCACGACCTTTTTTATTAAGCATAGATTCTTTTCTTATACAGTAGAATCTGAATACTGTTTTCTCTCCCTCTGCTCCTCCCAGTACCCCTCCATGTCCTTTCTCATCCAGATCTACCCTATTTCTGTCTCTCATTAGAAAAGAACAGCTTCTAAGAAACAACAACAAAACAAAACAAAACAAAATATAGTAAGATAAAACAAAAATCATATTGAACTTGGACAAGACAATCCAACAGAAAAATAAAAGATTCCCCAGGAACAGGCACAAGAATCAAAAACCTACTTATTCACATATTCAGTAGTCTATAAAATGTACTAAACTGAAACCTATAGTATGTATGCTGAGGAGTTGGTGCAGACCCGTGTAGGCCCTGTGATTGCTGCTTCAGTCTCTGTGAATTCATATCAGCTTTGCTCATTTGTTTTAGAGGGCCTCGTTCTTCTGTTGTCCTCCATCCCTTCTGTCTCCCCTAGTCCTTCTGCCTCCTCTTTTGTGGGGTTCCCAGAGCTCCGAGGAGAGGGATTTTGTGGGGCATGTGAACCGTGCCAAAAGAGAAGCTGGCGTGCAACTTGCAAGGTAGATAATGTTCAAACCACAGAAATCTCAAAAGTTGAGACCAGCAAGGGTGGACAAACTCCCTCCCTGCTTCTGTGCCTGTCTGAGAGCATGTAACCCCGAGAGCCCCAACCAGTTAGTCATAGGTAGTCAGTCATGTAGTAGCGTAGTACCTGGAATTTTTTCCCCATGCAAATAGAGCAGCGCCAGCATCTTAGGCTTAGCCAATAGAATGCATTAACCCCCCCCCCCAATCCCGTCCCACCCCACAAGGTCCATATAGTCTCCGTCCACATGGAATAAAGCGCACACGCTATTTCACAAAGAATGGTCTAAGAGTGGCTGTTTTTACTGAGTTTTTAACACATGGGTGTAGGGGAAGACTTTCTCTCCCCTGAAGCACTCATCATTGCACCCGCCTACCCGGCCAGGCTTCCAACACTCGCAGGGACTCTGATCAGAGCTTGGGCGACATTAATGCCGCAGCCATAGCCACCATGGGACTCCGAACCTCTTTACTCCTTTTCTAAGACTGTACACTGTTTCAGCACACCTGGCTGGACCAAAGTTCTGCAAACCCCGTTCATCTCAGAATCAGTTCTATCCCTTCCTGGCCTGGTGGGTAGGGTGTCTGACACCCTAGAGGGAAGAGGCAAACTGCGGATCCCACCTGCTCCAGATTTAGCCCCGTCCTCTCCAAGCCAGAATACCAGAGGTGTTCGGACACCCCAGAACCAGGAACCACAGGATTTGATGGAGATATCTCATTTAGTGCTGCGTGTCCAAGAGCTTTCTCTCTATATGATGTCTGGCTGTGGGTCTCTGTAGGAGTTCTCACCTGCTGCCTCTGATGATGGCTGAACCGGCACTTATCCGAGTGTATGGGATCTTGTTACTTCCCATCTACGACAAGATAAAGCTTCCCTTGTGAGGGTTGATGCTATAGAGTGAACCTCTCACTTGAGGCTCCCACTTTCCAGGAGATCCTAGTTTGTGTGAAGTTGGTAAGAACAAACAAGCTATTCCTCATCTTGCAGGAGATCTATCATGTATGATTTCACCCACTCTCAAATCAAACACCAAAAACACCTCTGCAAAGGTCCACCATGTCCCCAAATGGGTAAAAACACCCTCACCAAGGGCTACAAACAGAGGTGGTACACGAGATAGTATCTACCACACAGTTGATGCTCACGTTATAACAGTTTCTGCTAACTCTCTGCTTCTGAACAGTATCTACACCAGTGTATTTTCATACTCTACTTGGTGCCAGCAGGTCAAAAGCTGCTGTCTTTGGCATTGTGGTCCAGGAGAGAGAGAAAAAAACAGAACTCCTTGCTTTAAAGAGCTTGCATTTTTCTCATTACTAGTAAATAATAAGACATTTAACAAGTGGGTGCTCTTCCACTACTCATTAAATGTGAAGACCAGTTAAAAAGAAAAAAAAAAGAAAAAAAATTGTGAGGATAGCCTCAGTCCAGAATGGCTACTTAATGAGCTTTTTTTTTTTTTTTCCTAATGAGATCTTAAAGTCCCAGTTGGTAATTGATCACAGAGAATCATTCTGCAGGCAACTCAAGGAAGGTGTTTGTAGTAAGATAGATTGGAACTGGAGTCTCAAGAGCTTTAGTGACATAGATTGGAACTGGGGTCTCAAGAGCCTTAGAGTCTTGATTTTGTCCAATCTCAGCATGTCTTCTCAAGTATTTTCAGCAAGAAAGAGAGAGAGAGAGAGAGAGAGAGAGAGAGAGAGAGAGAGAGAGAGA
>JADRCD010183123.1:0-14666 GCA_019843815.1 Montemys delectorum
GTTTTTCAACTCCAAAGTAAACTGGTAAAGTAACGTTTAAATTTAATTTTTAATCTATATTGAAAAGTACTAACATTTTCCAATATCTGATAAAGATTAGTGATGGTGTGATTTGTGTCCTTAGAGTGATGTTTCATCTTTGACTAGTGTGAAGAAACAGTACGTTGGGGTCTAATTCTGTTAGATGGGATAATCAATCTCATAAACAAATTGCACTTGTTTTTTCTTATCCATTTTTAAATATTAACTATGTTAAAGTAATTTTCAATTAGGTGTCACATAATTTTTAGTTGTAAAGCTTGATATTTTTTACTTAATTCTGCATTGCAAGATGACCACTCCTCATTGAGCTAATTAACATAATTATTACTTCATTTAGCTGGAGCCTATTTATGAAAATATGGTTTAATTTAATAGTGGCATCTCTATGATTTATCAAAAATAATTCATAATATTCTATGACATTCTGTTATAATGGTGTGAGTTTGTAATTGGTCTATTATTGACCTAACTGAAGATGAGAACCAAATTGATTAGCATTCTAATAAATTCCAATTTTTATATATTTATCAATTTAATTACTATTGGGTTTAATGATCCATTTTTGATTTCTTAATCTATTTTAATGAATTGCAGATACAATAAAACTCAATACAATAATCAAAAATTTAAATTTAAAATATAGCATACAAATGAAATATTAAATTGAAAATACACAAAACAGTTTTTGTAGATAGCAGAAGTTTCTTTGGAAATGAAAAAAGGGTGCATTTTACAGGCAACATTTACAAAGAAACAATGTTTTTTTAATACCATGAACCTTGGGTCTTCCATGATCCATATACCATATTTTGTAGAATCCCATATTATAACGAGGTGTTAAGTTTTTTAGAAATTTAAAATTGGTTTTATAATTGTTATTATACTGTGAGTTTTTCATTCCTTATGTGCTGCTTGTTACTGATATTGTGGTTAGTAACTGCTGGTGAGTGTTCAGCTTGCCAGTCTGGGCAATGTTTTAAAAATGGGTACTATTGATGAAATATAGACTTCAAAAAAACCTTCTCTGTAGTAGCTGCCTCTCTGTATATACTTTGTAAATTTTTGAATGGCTTTTCTTATTTCACATCCAATGCTTGTTAGTTAATAAATCTAGAGGTTTTGACTTCTCTTTTTTCTATATCTGAAACATTAAACCATCTGTTTGGAATGAAGTAAAATTTTGCAGTTATTCATCCTTTTTAACTACTTTTAACAATTTAAAACATCTTATTGAATTATCTAAGCAGAGTATTCTTGAGCTATATGTACTGCACTTAGTTACACCAATGTGTGAATCATTCTTCTTTCAATAATGGGACTGTAGTGCCAGAGAAGTGTTAGTGAACCCTAAAAGAGCAGACAGGAGCTGATCTGAGGCAAATCACTTTGGGGCCTTTATGTGAGCAAGTTCAGGCTTAGGCTGCTGCCGTCACACAGGATGGTTTTGGTGGACAGGAGCCCCGAACATCTATTGGGTTAAGGTTTTATAGAAAGCAACAAACTGGAAGGGAGGAAGTGAGTGTTTCTAGCCTGACAAGCATCTAATTGGATAGCTGCTACTGTGACTTTTAGCATAATTGGCTAGTGTCGCATGTACATTTTCCCTAAGCTCAGTGAAGAGTCGAGGTACCACCCCCAACCAGCTTCCCTTGAGTCTCTAAAATGGGAGTCTGAACTTAAAATATTTGGTCTCTCAGGACTATGATATAATGCATATGCAAGCACTAATTTCATATTGTCATATTTACATACTTCTGATGTTTAGTGAAATATTTAGGAATTAATTTAGACTAAATATTTCTTTTTAGTGTAACTGTTTGTATAACTTAAAATTTGCTTAAATTATTTTCAAATCTATTGCTTTCATTTTTTAAATTAAATGTGAAGCCTCAGTTTTATTATAGTTTATCTTTCATTTACAAAAATTATTCAGTACAATGAGTGTCCTACCAGATAAATATGATTAAATAAAAAAGCAATTATAAATACCATTTCCAAGCTACCTCTAGCACACAGTTCTGTTTTGATCTCATTAATTTTGAGTGGGAAATTGTCAGACATTGTTGTTGAACATCCACTGAAGAAGCATAACAAAGGCAGAAAATTGTAGAAACTATCTGTCACAGGCATGGATATTGAAAATAGCCTTGCCTAACTTAAGCACAGATATGGGATGGCATATAACTTTTAATAACTTCTGTAAAACAGAAAATCATTAAAGAGATGAGAAGAAGGCTGGGTTATTTGTTCTCCCCAAGATTCCAGGAAAACCCTTGGATTACTTTCGCAGGGAATAGAGACAAAGGTGTCTGCCACAGGGAGAATGTCAAGAAACTTAGTTGAGCTGGGGCAGAATCCCAGCACCTGGGAGGCAGAGGCAGGTGGATTTCTGAGTTCAAGGCCAGCCTGGTCTACAGAGTGAGTTCCAGGAGAGCCAGGGCTATCCAGAGAAACCCTGTCTTGAAAAAAACAAAAAACAAACAACAACAACAACAACAACAACAACAACAAAAACTTAGTTGACTTTAGCTCCACTGCTAATAGAACGCACAGTTTGGCTCTCTGAAGACTGGACAGGGCTGCAGTTAACCATCAACCCACAGACTTGTAAAAACATAGAATCAACAACTCAGAATTGTAGAGCACAGATGATTAATTAGATTTAAATTTGATTCATCCCAGGAATGTAACATTTACTCACGACTTAAAAATTATAAATTTGTCATATGTCTTTAAAATATTCAATATGTATTATCTCATAAACTTCAGAAAAATATTTTTTAAATATTCAAAATTTATTTACTACTGATGCCTCAGGAAAGGGGGTTATGTTGTGTGTATGTGGTGGGGAGAACACCACCTCAGAGGTAAAGGGAAAGAGGATGGATGAAGAACGCTGGGAAGAGGTACCAGGAAGGGAAGCAACATTTGGGATGTTAAAAGAAAATAGTTAATTAAAATTTTAATAAAAAAGCAGCATAAGTGCTGAAGAGAACTTTTCAACATCTTATAGGACATTTATAACAATGGTATGTAGTACACACAACGGTGAGAATAAGTAAATTAATGTTGTGGTTTAAGGCTGGCATGGTAGGGAAAATATCCAGAGTGCCAGGGCATGACAGGGTGAGACTGGGTAACAAATAAAAGAAAACAGAAAGAAACAGGGTGAAAATAAGGCAGATATATTCAGTTTCAAAATCTGACATTCTTATTCAACAGATATAAAAGAAAATGAGCATATAACTGACATTGGAATAAAAAAACTGAAATTATTTAACACTTTTTTCATAATAAAGCACTTCATGCAGAGTAGGTAGAGATGAAAATGACCTCAACTTGATGGAAGCAACGCTTATAGCGTCAACATTTAGCAAAGCCAATAGTGAAGAAATGGAAGGTTTCTCTCTAAGAGGAGTCCACAAGCCAGTTTTACACCTTCTATTCAACATGTTTTTATAAGTGCAGCCCAGAGTTATTAAAAAATATAAACTTTTTAAATGGAAAAAGTATGAAGTAAAATCATGTATGTTAAAGCTTATTATGTCCCTATAGGAACACAGTAGTAAAATGTTGCTTTAGATTTTCTTTTTGAACAAACAAAACATATATCTTCAAATTCATATGCAATCTTAATGTACCTGGAGATCCAAGAAACTCCTGAATATGAAGAAAATATAAACACAATCAGAGTTCTAAGCAGAAGTCCAAGTCTATAATAGTGAACATATTGTAGTAATGGCGTGTAGAGCATTTCCTAATATATCAGAAAGAAATAGAGAGTCCAGTCATAAATCATTATATGAGTATATTAAAATAATGTTCAAGAAAGGTGTGAATACAACTGAATGGGAAAATGGGGCATTACTTTCAAAAAAGCCATTAGCTCATGAAAATACTCAGCATTACTAGTCATTGCTACTATTAATAATTGGGAAGAAAAAATTATTGATCAGAATTTGGAGAAATTGGAATTGTTGCATATGGTTGATGGAAATATAAAATGATACAGGAATTCTTTAAAGCTCTTTAAAATGTGTTTATTCTATGTTCCAACAATACCTCTTTGAATTTCAAATAAGTGAAAGCATGCATTTGAACATTCACTTAAGCAAATACTGATATGAGCACAACATAGAAAGGCAAAAGCTGGAAACAACCCATGTGGACCTTGAAGAATGAATTAAGAAACTAAATGTCATATACACATAGAGTAGAATAGTATTTAGCCTGAAAATGAAAGAAATCCAGACACATTCTACAATTAGAAGAAATTTCAGGAGATTATGTTAAGGAAATTAATCAGGAAGAAATTAACAGATATTATGTTTCCAACTAGGTAAAGTCTATAAGACTGCATTGCTGATTACGTCTTACTTGTCTTTTAAAAAGATCTCATCTATCGTTTTTATAAAAATACCCATATACTGTGAATAGTGGGGAAAGGTATGCACAGTATCAATCCCACATCTTTAATGCCTAAACATAGGTAAGTTCACCATGAAGAATTGGGAGTGGAAATCTAGAAAAATGGTATGAAACACATGCTCTAAATCAATAAAGATGTATGACATAAGCTTGAAATGATGGAGATCCTTCTCAATAAAGTTCACTGATTTCAATTTGACTAATTCAAACTGTTCATCAATTTTGTTTTGTATACTTTGTGATACAGTTACTTCCTGTTAAGAGTTGGGTTTTCATATTTGTATTTTTCCATAAATATCTGAAGTCAAGGAAACAGTGTGAAATTTGGTAGCACTTAAACATGGAAACAATTGGTCACTTTGAAGATAAACATTGAACCAAGGCATGTGAAATATACAACAAAGTCATCTCTAAATTTAAAATTCCAATATCTGCAGGAAAACAATATTGTCTGGCAGTCAAAATGACTCCATGTGTTGTTAATCAATCATTCAGTTAGCTTCCTGCCTGTAGTTATGTAAGATCTATCACCACTGTGACTATTTTACCTGTGAAATCAGGGAGAAGAGGTAATTAAACACACATTAACCAGACCTAGGGGTTTGGTTACAGCAATCTATTAATCAATATTGAGTAGGGATTGTAATAAACATGTGGAAGAAAATGGGTTTTAACTTTGCCATCAAAATTAATATGCAGAGAATGTTCATATTGTCTCAGCATGAACAGTGGTGCAGGAGGGAAAATCCTGGAGAGTGGAAAGCACACACCCCACTATGCTCTTGTACAGTGAAGAAACTGTAGGGCTCCTTATGTATGCTTTCATCTAATTTTCCTTCATATTCATAAGTATATAATATACTGATGAGTACACTGTGAAGTTATTTGAAAGGTGAATTAGTCTTTGTGATGGTTTAAATAAGATGCGCCCCCATCATTGTTGATTCAAACCTATGTCCTGAACCCAGTTTGCTCTTGCTCCTTTCTGTTTGTGGGTATAGATTTGAGCAGATCTCCTGCTGGCATGTCTGATACCTGTTGGCCCCACCATTCTATATGTTAATTCAAGGACAAGGACAACATTGGTTTTACCCTATGTCTGAAACAGTGTTCTGAATATAAGGGTGAGTGGAGAGCAATATGAATCAGCATATTCCATAAACAGTTGTAATTTTAAATTTAGTCTAATGCTAAGTAGTACATAGTGTTGTCGGAGCCTCTCAAAGGAGGTGTCAACTATATATATCAGTGACAGTGAGAGTCTTATGGTTTCTCTTCCTGGGAAAAAACAAGATGATCAAAAGCAACTTGGAGTAAAAAGCATTTATTTTAGTTTAGCTGTTCCAATCCCAGTTTATCCTAAAGGTAAAGTCAGGGCAGGGCCTGAAGGCACAAACCTGGAAGGCAGGAGGTGATTCAGAAGCCAGGATACATCTCTGCTTATGTGCTTGCTTTCCATAGCTTACTCAGCCTGATTTCTTATAGTTCCCAAAACCACCATCTCAGGGGTGGACTGCCAAAAGTGAGGTGGAATCTCCTATTAATTAAGAAATTTCAATGCAGTCTTGCTGACAGTCCAATCTGACAGAGATGTTTTCTCAATTGAGTTTCACTCTTGCAGAATGACTCTAACATGTCAAGTTAATATATGAACCAGCCAGCACAGAAGGTTTCTTTGGAAAGTGACAATTGGCTATGAATCGGAAGAACAAGGAGACGTTAACTCAAACAGAAAGGGCATCACAATGAGCAACAAATCACACAAGAACTTTGGACCAGATATTTGGCAAGAAGTAAGATCTTTAAGATGAAAATATGGCTGAATAAAAAAAGGAAGAAAAGGGTTGGTGTCAGACAGGCTTTGTGATTTTCCCTTGTAATTTACTGGGCATCCTTTAGTCGAACTCCAGACTCTCTCCAGTTCAGCCCCACCATCTGTGTCAACTAAAGTAAACACCATCTTGTGACTTTCCATGTAAGCATCTTCCCACACCGACTTTGGAGGCACATTGTACTCAGTCATTGGTGTGGTTTTCTTCACCATCAAAACACAATCTGCTTTTAAGACAACTGATGATTATATTTCCCTTATAATCAGCCACGAGCCAAACTGCTTAATTTTAAAATAGATTAATATTTTTTCTTAAGTATTCTAAAGACTGAATAGGTAACATGTTTGGTGCAAACTGTGACACGTTTTTTAACTTTTTACATTCATTTCTGTGTTAGATATGAGATTGGCAATATTGCTGTTGTTTATTAAGATGCGATTATCCATCATTTGCTAAAATTCTGTGATGTAGTTCTCATCTAATTTCTAATTTTCAAGGTAGAAATAATAACAATTCCACTATCCTACCAATGCTTAAAAATTAACTGGATAGCTTCAAAGTGTTTTCAGCGCAATAAGTGGGAGAGGGTGGGGTGACAGGCATGGGGAGGGGGGAGGCAAAAGGAGTTTGTTCTTGTTGTTTTTGTTTGTTTGTTTGTTGTTTGGAGGGGAACCTGGGAAAGGGAAAATTTACATGTAAATAAAGAAAATATCTAATAAAAAAAAAAAGAATCAGCAATTGCCACCACTGATTTTAAAGAAAAGAATTGGATGAGGAATTTGAAGAGGAAATTTCTGTCATATGGTATTTTGCTGAAGAAGACTCATGTAATGTTTTGCTGAAGCAGACCCATGAGAGGACAAGTGATATTTGGAGACAATATAAGTTGCACCTAACAGGCAGGGATAGGCTACTTGCATAGCTGAGCCTGGTTGCTTCCACTGACTCATGCCAATTCAGCAGACACCTGGCTGTTTCAGCTGGATTGTGTTGTTGCGTCTGACTTCTGTTTGGCGATACTTTTTGAACTGGACTGTTGGTATCCTGACAATAGTGATTAGAATCACCCCCCAAAGAACTACTTCAAAGCAGGTCTACATACCCACTGTCCTAGTATCTGTATTTTTACCCCTACTTTTGAATGGTTGGGGTAGAAAGGAGGTTGAAGCATTGGAGAACCCTTATTAAGGTAGGTTTTTAAAAAATCTAAGCCTACAAGAGTTGGCAAGTGTTTCTGAGAAATCTGGGGGTTCCCAATGAATCCCTTTGCTTGCAATATTCATGGAATAAAGGGAGACACTGGCATCCCCTGTCTTCACTATTCCAGCACCAGATAGAAAAAGACAACACATTTGTGTGTGTGTGTGTGTGTGTGTGTGTGTGTGTGTGTGTGTGTGTGTTTGTCTCCAAAATCTGTCACACCTGAGCCTGGGTTTGAATGATGTGGTTTCCTTAAGTCTCTTGAATACTGGTGCCAAATCTTTTTCTCTAAAATGTCCGGACAAAGTATTATTTTTCCTTTATGTCTTTCCCACAAACCCCAAAAGTATGCCTAAGTTCAGAGCAGCAAAAGGAAATAGGGTATGTGGCTACTTTAGACTGTCCACAGCAGCCGGCTTTGCTTTGTTGCATGTTCTATCAAGGGAATGATTTTGCCAGATGAAGATAGTTTCTGCAATTGTGTGACATTTGTAATTCTGGGAATTTTTTCAGGAAGTATATAAATTCTATGGCCCTGAGAGGTGGGCTGGTGGTTGTTGGTTAGTTGCTGTTGGTCTTGTTGGTCCCTGTTAGTTCTTGTTGGCCACAATTTGTCATGTAGTCATGCACAAAGAAGGAACAACAATAAGAAGAACTTAGATATCTTGATGGTGAAGATCAAATTTGCTACAAGAAATTAGACACTAAATATTGTCTATGAGGATGACAGAATGTTCTGGAGTCCTTTTGTTGCTATGTTCCTTTTGCATAGTGGGTTATCCGCATTCATAATTCTATACCTTTAGGATGGTTCTTCATGTTATGGTAAATCATTTTCGTTGCTTATTCATAGCAGGAAGGACTATACCCACTGTTCTTGCTTCTCTTCTATCTAGTGTTATGAGAATTAAAAAAAGGTGGAAAACAGTGGAGAAGGATGGAAGAAAGAAGAACCCACAAAGAAGCCAAAGTCTGGCTACATCAGTTGCCTGTACAACCCTGAGTTCCCCAGGATATAAAATCCATAGTTATACGAAATCAAGGTATACTGAAGTATGTTGTCAGCTATAGCTAGCTTGTTTCCAACCTTAAGAGAGAGAGCTACTCATCTCAATTGGCAGTAAACTACAAACTAGATTCCATGCTTTGTTTCACTAGCCTAAAGCATGAACAGGAATAGCAGCTGGCCAATAAATTCTCCATGGACATAGAAAAGGATGGACACATCTTCATACAGGGATTACGTTTAGTAATTTGTAACTTGCTCATGCCAGTCACCAGATCACCAACAAATTCATAGACGGAACAGCAGAGATAACCTCTCTTTCAGCTTCTGCTCTTGTGAGAGTCATAGGCAGGAAGAAAGAGGGGTTCTATAGGAGTGAGAGAATCTTGTATTTAAACTACAATTCATAGCCTGTAGTAACAATTTTAGTTAACAGAAAGTATTCCTTGGAAAACAACATGTATCCCAGTGAGATAGAGGCATCTAGGGCTGGAAACTGTGACTCTTGTGGCCCCCGAACCACTATCACTACAATTCTTTGTCTACATTTCTCAAGAATTTCTAAGCATATAAATGTTACAGAACCTAAAAGCTTCTGTCCAGAACACTGCAATTGTTTCAGAAATTAAAAAAAAAAAGTCATCCAATGTTAGGAATCCTCTGTGGATTCATCTGAGATATAGTTCATATTAAAGTCTGTGTGAGAAAGATCTGGCTCTGTAATTAACAATAGTCCTCAAGGATTTACTCCCAATTTGGACTGTTCAAATATAGAGATTGTGCTTTAGAAATCACTAGCAAATCAACAAAAATTCCAGTAAGTCCATTATCAATACAACAAAGGAAATCATAGATGCTAGATCTTGTCTTTTTTAAAAGGAGAAAGCTGCCCCTTCTTGTCATTGTTATTCTAGATTTTTGTCCCATTCTGCTTCATGATTTCTCACCAACCTCATCCTATCAGGATTTATTGCAGTATGGAGAATATAATTTACTGTTTATTCCATATCTTATATTCTCAGCAAAGAGCTGCCGAGAGTAGATAAATATAGTTTATTTTGATGTTCTATTCTGTGATCTATTTTGTACCTATAGAGATGGGGCCTTAGTGTTCGTTCCTCATTCATCTCGACTGAATATTCTGTTCCCCTGTGGTAGATGATCAGTTCAGCATAGAGTCATAAAAGAGACATTCTGAGGTTTGTGAACTGTCATATTGGCTATGATTCCAACCTTTGAAAGAGCAACCATCTGCTTGACCCATGTAGACTTACTGCTACATATTTTCTCTGGCACAAGAAAATTCAATAAATGTCCTCTCAGACACTGAAGTTCTAAAATCAAATAAAACCAAGAGTATAACATGCTGATGCAGATTCTGTATAGGTCCTAGAAAAGTGTCCCCTTTAGTTAATATATTAAAATTTGGGTTGCTGCTTCTCTCCCCAATGCTATATCAGGACTCTAATCTATTGTAGCTAGTATCCTGCTAAAAAGAAGCAATGAGTCAAAAAGCCAATTAAGACATTTGATTGTCATAATCAGATACCGGGAGATTGAACATATGAGGATGCTGGAAGCAGGCAACCATCTAGTCAATAATAAGAAAGATCTAAAAGAAGCAAATTTCTAAATCCTTGATTATAGAGGCTGAAGAACTGATAGAAAATGCAGTTCTGTTGTTTAAATGGTTAGTCTATTCCATATGTTATGGAAGTTAGAGAAATATAGCACACCTCACATAGTAAAGACTTCACCATCTATTCTTTAAGAACCTCACTTTTCTCCAGCTCGAAATGAATATTTTGTGTCACAATATAAGTTCACATTACTTTCATTTAAAAAGAAAACTCAGCACATCTTCCTTCTAAGACAGCCTTCCTCTCTGCTCAACATAGTTTTACCTTTACAAATGTTATAACCCTCCCTTTGAGTAATTCCAGTAAGTCTTTGCTTTCTCAATTCTCACAAAAGCATCAGTCTATAAAACATAAGATTCATTGGTTGCTCTCCAAAAATCCATGGTGAGGGTCTGTATTCAATGGCAACACGTGAACAACTTATTGAACTGGAGGAGTTAAGCTGGTGACTTCCTAAAGCCTTCACCCCTATTGACTAGTGTTTGTGGTACCAGAACGTACTCTGCAAGATACCAAAAGAGAAAGGTAAACACCAGTTGAGCTAAATACTTCCATCTAAAATGGCATCCTGCCTGCAAGATGCAGTAGTATAATACGGCACAAATCTTTGGGAGTAACAAACCAAGTTCTGAGTGGATATAAGGCCAGCTCCACAAAATGGAAAGAATCACCAACAGGCTCAGGTGGCCAAGAGCCTGAGTCTAAATTTTCTGTGAACAGAGGAAAAAAACAAATACTACTGTTCTGTTGAAGCAATAGTTCTCTATCTATGAGTCATGGCATTTTTGGAAGTCAGATCACCATTTCAGAGAGGTCACTAAGATCAACAGAAAACAGAATTTTACGTTGTAATTAATAATAGTAGCAACATTAAAGCTATGAAGAAGCAAAGAAAATAATTTATCACAACATGAAGAACTGTACTAAATGTATAGCAATATGAAGGTAGAGAACCACTGTGCTAAAGGAACATGGTACCAAGATGATTCTTAGACATTCTGTTACACTCATAGAAAGTGTCTTGCTCAGTCATCCTTAGAGAAGCTTTGTCTCACAACAAATGCAAATAAGTAGAGACCCACCACGAGACAATGAGCAAAAGTGAGAGACTATGGAATACTCTGTACTAAATGGGTTATTTGTGTCAATAGCTCCCTTAAGAAAACAATGCAGAAGAGAAGACAGAAAAATTGTAAAAGTGGAGGGGATGTAGAACATCAAGGAAACAAGACCTTCTTAACACAGTAGGACCAATCCATATATATAAACTCACAGAGAACATAGGCATGCACATGGCATGTGCAATTGATAACAGCCCTCAAACAAAAAATAAAAATCATTCTCTCCAATGGGGTTTTACCTGTTATACACCACACTCTTAAAGCCAGGTCACATGCCTAGCAGTAGATAGCCAACACAAAATGAACTTAATGGTGGTTTTGTATGTTTTTATAGTGTTTTTACAGGACTTTTTTTATTTCCTTACAGGTCTTATGTTTTTTGTTTGTATCTTCGGATTATTTCTTCTGTTTGTTTGTTTTATCTTATTCTTGTTTGTTTGAGTTAATTTAATTTAATTTAATTTAATTATAACTGTTTTGTGGTTGCTTGTTTGTATCCTAATAAGAAAATGGATTTTAGTAGGTAGTAAATTGGTAAGAATCTGAAAGAACTTGGAGAAGGGGAAATAGTAATCAAAATATATTGTATTAAAATCTATTTTCAAAAAATTCATAAGATTCTTTAAGGGCAGTACAAACTTTATCATTTTAAGCAAGTTACTCATTATGAATTGCTTACTTTATTTGTCCTCTAAACAGCACTTAACAGGGAGAATTGGATCACATCCTCATTTTATTAATTTTGTTATGCATTGAGTTTTCTCTTACTACACTATCTCTTTTGTAGATTGTTCTTCCCACTTTTATTCTCCAAAAATGATTGTGTTCTAAGAGCCCATCTTTGTCCCCGTTCTTTTAACCACAAAGCCACCTTATTCTTAGATATTGATCAAAGGATAAACTTGTCTTGCTGGATGGATGTGTTTCTCAAATTCAAAATGTCTAGTGAAACACTCTTGTTTTAATCTCTTCTTTCTAGTCTTTATTCTTCCAGAAAAAACAAACAAACAAAGGAAGCCAACAAAAACTCTTGGTACCATTAAATGGATTCTTAAATAGTTCTCAAATCTTTTAATGGAGTACCAGTTTTCACAAAGCATCCAACTCTACTTCCTCCTTCCAATTTTTTAATCCTTCTTAGTGTAAGCTTCCTGGGACTCCCATTACAATATCTCACTATATCGTCATCACCACAGGTGAGGATGATTTTCTCTAAAATAAACCAAAGTGCAGATATCACGGTTTTTTCTTTTTTCTTTCTTTTTTTTTTTTTAATTAGATATTTTCCATCTCTGCTCCCTGCCTGCTAGGGGAGAGCTTCCCTCCAGGGCGGACTTCAGCCCAAGGACTCAGGAGGGACCAGCCAGGAGGCATAGGCCTCAGGAAGTGCAGGGGAGTCACAGGACTGCAGGGACAGGAACCTCTCAGCTTCAGAGTGACAGAGCTGGATCAGCAACCATCTCTGCCCACTCCCTGTTAGGAGAGAGCTTCCCTCCAGGGTAGACTTCAGCCCAAGGACTCAGGGGAGAGCTTCCCTCCAGGGCAGACTTCAGCCCAAGGACTCAGGGCGGGCTTCAGCCCCAGGAATCAGGCGGGACCATCCGGGAGACATAGGCCTCAGGAAGTGCAGGGGAGTCTCAGGACTGCAGGGACAGGAACCTCTCAGCTTCAGAGTGATACAGCTGGATCAGCAACCATCTCTGCCCCCTGCCTGCTAGGGGAGAGTTTCCCTCCAGGGCAGACTTCAGCCCAAGGACTCAGGTGAGATCACCATTTTCTCTCTGGGGTCTTGCTAAGGCAGAACCAGCTGGGAGGCATAGGCCTCAGGAATTGCAGGGGAGTTGCAGGACTGCAGGGACAGAAGACTCTCAGCTTCTGAGCTACAGAGCTGGATCAGAGACCATCTCTGCCCCCTGCCTGCTAGGGGAGAGCTTCCCTCCAGGGCGGACTTCAGCCCAAGGACTCAGGAGAGAGCTTCCCTCCAGGGCAGACTTCAGCCCAAGGACTCAGGGGAGAGCTTCCTTCCAGGGCAGACTTCAGCCCAAGGACTCAGGACAGGCTTCAGCCCCAGGAACCAGGAGGGATCAGCCAGGAGGCATAGGCCTCAGGAAGTGCAGGGGAGTCACAGAACTTCAGGGACAGGAACCTCTCAGCTTCCGAGTGACAGAGCTGGATCAAAGACCATCTCTGCCCCCTCCCTGCTAGGAGAGAGCTTCCCTCCAGGGCAGACTTCAGCCCAAGGACTCAGGGCAGGCTTCAGCTCCAGGAATCAGGCGGGACCAGCCGGGAGACATAGGCCTCAGGAAGTGGAGGGGAGTCGCAGGACTGCAGGGACAGGAATCTCTCAGCTTCTGAGTGACAGAGCTGGATCAGCAACCATCTCTGCCCCCTGCCTGCTAGGGTGAGCTTCCCTCTAGGGCAGACTTCAGCCCAAGGACTCAGGGGAGAGTTTCCCTCCAGGGCAGACTTCAGCCCAAGGACTCAGGCAAGACCAGCTGGGAGGCAAAGACCTCAGGAGTGGAAGGGGAGTTGCAGGACAGCAACGAAAGGTCAAGCTCTAAGACACCAAGAATTTCTAACACCAGAGATCAAGAGATGGCAAAAGGCAAACGAAAGAATCCTACCAACAGAAACTAAGACTGCTTGGCTTAACCAGAACCTAGTACTCCCACCTCAGCAAGCCCTGGATATCCCAAAACACCAGAAAAGCAAGATTGGATCTAAAGACACATCTCACAATGCTGATAGAGGAACTTAAGAAGGACATGAATAACTCCCTTAAAGAAATACAGGAGAAAACAGATAAAGAGGTACAAGCCCTTAAAGAGGAAACAAAAAAATCCCATAAAGAATTACAGGAGATCACAAGTAAACAAATAGAAGCCCTTAAAGAGCAAACCCAAAAATACCTTAAGGAATTGCAGGAAAACACAAACAAACAGGTGAAGGAATTGAGTAAAACCATTCAGGACCTAAAAATGGAAGTAGAAACAATAAAGAAATCACAAAAGGAGACAACCCTGGAGTTAGAAATCTTAGGAAAAAAGTCAGGAAACATAGATGCAAGCATCACCAACAGAATACAAGAGATAGAAGAGAGAATCTCAGGGGCAGAAGATAACATGGACAACATTGACAGAACAATCAAAGAAAATGCAAAATGCAAAAAGACCCTAACCCAAAACATCCAGGAAATCCAGGACACAATGAGAAGACCAAACCTAAGGATAATGGGTATAGAAGAGAGTGAAGACCTCCAACTTAAAGGGCCAGTAAATATCTTCAACAAAATTATAGAAGAAAACTTCCCTAACCTAAAGAAAGAGTTTCCCATGAACATACAAGAAGCCTATAGAACTCCAAATAGACTGGACCAGAAAAGAAATTCCTCCTGCCA
>JADRCD010183126.1:0-16987 GCA_019843815.1 Montemys delectorum
AGGTTAGGCTGGGAGCACCTGGGATGGGAGTGAGTAGATGGCAGAGTTTTGTCGAGGTCCCTAAAGGGAGTCCTTTCCTCCTGGGAAAGCATTGTAGTTTTTATAGATTCACTTTTACTCTAACTCTTTTTAATCTGCTGTTACATGATTTTTTTTTTCAGAAGATCAGGATCTGAGTTGTATCTCTGGTCCTGGGTAGAGAGGTGACTTTCTGAACTGCCAGGGACATCATAAGATTAATATCTATCAGGAGGCTAGATAAAGAGCAAAGGCATGTTGTTGTTCTCTCTTAAGAGTTAATACAAATGTCAATCACCTGGAGAGGAAAAGCCCTCTCTTACCCCCTCTTGCCAGAAAATATTTATTTCACATTTTAAGTATTAAGGTTACCTTAAGCCATAGAGCCGTCCAATCGTTTCTCTGGCCTCTGGCCACTCTCATCCTGGAAAGTGCTTTCTGTCACCCTACGGTAACCTAGCTTGTCTTCTACACTGTACTTTGTAGATCTCTCAGAATTCTTTCATCAAAGATCATAAGAACCAGGAGACGACAAGGGCAAGCCAGAGTGCAGTCCCAGCAGCAGCAGATAGAGTGCCACACATGGCCCAGCCTTTTGTGGGATGAATGAAGGCTAGGATACCCTCCCCCATGGAAGAGCCTCCAGAGCTCAGAGTCAGCATAATGCAAAATACCAGACGACCATCCACTAAACACCCTTGGGTTTCACTCCCAGAAGGCTGGCAACAAAATAATAAAATGCCCTCTTCAGAGATGAATGTGTGTACAGCAGAACACACATGAACATGGAAAGATTATCAGGAAATGTGGGGCTGAAAGAAGAGGGAATGGAGACCTGGAGGGAGTAGGATGTCCCCCAGGGGCTTCCTGTCCTGTGTGTTCACAGTCACAGAATGTGGCTTCGTGGGATTCAACTCATTATTGCTCTTTAAGCTGAATCTGCATGTTTTAAAAATCTCATTTCTCTCTGTTTTATGTATTTTATAACTCATTTTAATTTCAGAAGGAATGAGTCGCAATGAGAGCCCCAGGCATCAACAGGAATCTAATTCCGAGGAGCTAAGGGGTGAGTGAAGGCAGGCGGAAAATAGGCAGGTCCCTAAGGGCACCAGGAGGCATCAGGACCGTCACCCAATTTTGCTGAGGCAAATCTCTGTTCCTCACCCTTTCAGAGAAGAGCCCATAAACACGGGAGGAATGATTTGAGTGAAGACAGGATGTTCTCAGTGGTCAGTGAGGCTCAGAATGGAGGATTCATGCTCCTCACTCAGTGCTCCCTTGGATAAATGAATGAAGTAAGATGATGGGCTATCTTAATATGAAAATGCTGAGATCAAGGCTGCCCTAATCCACACTGCACATGGCTATGGCTTTTCAGGCCATGCTTTGCCCCAAGAGACTCTGTTTTGACTTCATTCTGAACACAAATACAGCCTGTCCCTGGAGGCTGGGTACTGCTAGTTGATACCACATTTCTCGGGGGGAAAAAAGTAAAAAACAGGCTCCATAATGGCACTGGGGATCTAGAGGAATAGGAGTTGGCAGTGGGAGACAGCTGGGTAACATCCTCAAACAGAAAGTAAAACCAACCTCCCTCCCTACTCTCCTGTTGTAGAACAGGCAGAGCCATCCCTCCATTGAGCCTGCAGGGGTCTATCTCCCAAAGCACTCCCCTCAACTGACCAGGACCTTCTTCTTGCCCTAGGCTGAGTCTTCCTATAGTTGCCTTGCTCTACTCAGCACCCAAGACACTCAGTGGAAGAATTGGTCTGTTGTAGTTTGAATGTGAAGTGTCCCCCACAGGCTCCCGTACTGAACACTTGTCTCTAGCTGGTGGTGCTGTTTGGGAAAGTTGAAGAACCTTGAAAGGTATAGCCTTGTATGAGGAAATGAGCCACTGGGCATGTGTCTAAGGCTTTATAGCCTGTTCCACTTCCTTTCTACAGATACAAGAGGACCAGTGACCTCATATTCCTACCCCCATGTCTTCCCTACCATACTGCACTCTAGCCACAAAAACTATAGCCCAAAAGAGACCTTTCCTCCCTCAAGTTGCTTCTGGTCAAGCATTTAGTCACAGAAACAAGAAAAGCAACCCAACGCGTGGTCTGAGGGACACCAATGCCCCTGAGGACCAAGGGGCAAGGAAAACACCTCAAAACTCTCATATAGCCCAGGAATGAAAGAAACTGTCTCTGGATAGTAAACAGTGGAAACAGCAAAGTGTGGAGGGGTACTCTGGAGGATTTTCCAGGCTAATAGGGCAAAGACAGAGGGGGACTGTCAATAAGATGGATTGACAGTATGACTGGAAATACACCAAAGTCATTTGGTCACAGCTGAGGAATACCCTGCCACATCTGGCACACCAAGCTGTGCTCACAGATGAAAGATTTGGCTCCTGGTTTCATCCCATGTTCAAGAAACAGAGGCTCTGAGCATCCTCATGGCTCCAAGAACTGTAGAAACCACCCCCCTCTCTCATACACATTCTCTCTCCCTCCTCTCTTCCCCCAATCTCCTCTCTTCTGTCCATCTCACTCCCATCTTTCTCCCTCTCTTCCTCCCTCCCTCTTTCCCTCTTAACTACTCAGTAAAGGGCATCTTCACAGAGAGTGGTCCCCTCAAATTAGCATCTCATAAATCATACAACTCTCCACCCCTGTGAGGTTGGGTGTATAAGACAGAGACGCACACAAGTCTGCTCAAAGGTGTAGGGAATGTAGGTGGTTGGTGCTTAGGGAAAGATCAGCTAAGCAGCAAAACTGATTCCCAAGTCCTCAGGGATTTGTCCAGCCTGAGAAGGAAATCTTTACACAGGCATATTCTCACTAGTTACACTCAGGACAGTGTCTACCAATCTCAGAGGTGGAGGGCTCATTGTGAGCATGAGAATGGAAAAGCATGTTTTGGCATGTGTGTCCAAATGCAGAAAAGGACAGTGTCTCTCTGTGTTCGTGTGCATGAGGGTGTGCCACAGGGTATACATCTGGTAACTGTGTGTGCCTCATTACCTGGGTGTGGATGTCTATGAGTGTGTTCATCTGCACAGGTGTGTGCCTATACATCACAGTGTGACAATGGAGTCAGCTTAGTACAAGAGAGAGGAAGAGAAAACTATGGACTGTGCCCCCATAGCAACAAAAGAGTATTAAATCTGCTACCATTTCTGTTTCAAACCCTAGCTAATGAAGCTGGCATCCTCATATGAAAGGTGTTCTCTGTTAGGGATCAGCACTTTCTCCAACATGTGATCCAGGTAGGGGATGCCTGCTTCTGAGTGTTCAGCAGATACACTGTGCAGCCGGGTGCTAATTCACACTGTCTACCCTTAGAGTCATCTCCTGCTGCCTCAAATCTCCTTCTGCCCTGAAGCCCTAGGAGACAGATATGACACCTACCAGATCCACACACCCTCTCTACAGGGCTCAGTTACATAATAGCTGCAGAGAGCACAGCCAACAGGAAGGATGGGGAGGAGGAGGGAAAAGATGGTCTCCAGGTCAAGATGAGTCCCAGGCTATAACATGGGAGTTTTAGAGACTTTGGCCACAAAGGAAAACACATTCATCCTATTTATTCTATTCTATTCTCCATATGTCCTGGAAAGAGGAACTAAATCTTTTCACTTATTTTAATCCCCAGCTGGTGACTGCTCCTGGCCAA
Source organism: Montemys delectorum (assembly GCA_019843815.1). Classification (NCBI taxonomy): domain Eukaryota; kingdom Metazoa; phylum Chordata; class Mammalia; order Rodentia; family Muridae; genus Montemys; species Montemys delectorum. Next base: position 3,685 of record JADRCD010183126.1, read on the forward strand.
GAGAGGGTACCAGTTCTGTAACCTCCTCCACAGAGCTCAAGGTCCAGTGGAGGGGAGAACTCTCAGAATCAACTAAGTACAAGCTAGGCAGAAAGGTGAGCTGCGGGGGTACTGAGTCTCCAGGAGTGGCATAAGACCAGATGCCCAAGGAATGCCTCTCAGGACTATGTAACTAGAAAGTCTAAGCATGGAAGAAGATGTGGAAACACCAAACAAGGAAAGAGAAAGCACACACAAAAGCAAGAAGGGAAAGAACATGGTGCAAAGGTCATAATGGTCATGTGACAAGCCCGAGGAAGTGTGCAGTTCGAACATCAGGAAGCCACCTATGGCCAGGCATAGACCCACCCACCATAAATTACAGAGATTATAGGCTTTCACAGCTCACCACTCAACAAAAAAGCAACCTGGGGTGGGATGTAGCTGAGAAGTAGAGTGCTTGCCTTGCATGCAAAGCCCTGGGTTTGATTCTCAGTATCACAGATTACAAACCTCAGAAAGCCAGGATGTCTGTTGCAAGATTGCTTCTTCTCTATTTGACAGGGAAGCTGCACCTGTGCAATCTCAACAATATGGCTACTTACATAAGACTTGAACAATGACAACATCGGTTGACATGTCAACATTTGTTAAGAATGTCATAGGGTCCCTACCCCTCTATGACGCCTACAAGCTTTTAATGACAGCTGAGCAAGGAGAATCAATCTTCCCCAGAGTTGAGTCCCCTGATATGTCATCTAGTACCAATTGGCCAGCCTTAAACGCATATACATATGAGCAACACTAAATAGATCCAGCAGGTTACATTTATATATTCATTTGTGTGTGTGTGTGTGTGTGTGTGTGTGTGTGTGTGTGTGTGTGTGTAACAATAATAATTAAAGAAAAAGAGATAATAAATTTGAGAGGGAGTAGGGGCAGGTAGCAGATATGGGAGGAGTCACAGGGAGGAATAGGGAAAAAATGTAACCAAAATGCATGTATATGACATTTTTAATTAGACATGGTAAGGAATGGGGAGGGGAACAGGAGAGGTGACGTGTGGGGAAGATGGCAGGAGAGAGAACCAGGATTGGTGGGGGAGGAGCATCTCTGGGATGATCTAAAAACCTGAGACTATGGAAATTTCCAGATATCTATGGGGGTGACCTGAACTAAGACTCATAGCAATGAGTGACATGGAGCCTGAACCAGCCATCTCCTGCAACCAGACTTCCAATGGAGAGATGGGGACACCTACCCAGCCACAAAAACCTTCAACTCATAATTATTGTTTCTGCCTACAAGAGGTGGAGGGGTAAAGAGAGAGCAGAAAGTGAGGGAATGGCCAGCCAATGACTGGCCTAGCTTGAGTCCTGTGCCATGACACTTAATAATATTTTGTTACACTTGCAAACAGGAAGCTAGCATAACAGTCATCAGAGAGGCTTCACCCAGCCCCTGATGGAGACAGACGCAGAGACCCACAGCCAAACATTGGGCAAAACTCAGGAAGTCATGTGAAAGGCTGGGAGAGAAGGATTGAAAGAGCCAGCAGAGTCAAGGACACCGCAAAAAAATCTACACAATCCACTAATTTGAGCCCTTAGGGACTCACAGAGACTGAACCACCAACACAAGAGCATGCATGGGACCGACCTAGTCCCCCTACGTATATGAAACAGATATACAGCTCATGTGGACCTCTAAGCGCAGGAACAGGCGCTGTCTCTGACCCTGTTGCCTGCCTTTGGATCCGTTTCCCAAGGGCAGCCTTAACTAGACTCACAGAGGAAGCTGCACCCAGTCTTACTACAACTGGATATGCCAAGGTATGATATCTATGGGAGGTCTCTTGTTAACTGAGGATAAAGGGAGGAGGCATGGGGGAAGGGAGGTAAGAGAGTGGGGTTTGGAGGAGAGGAGAAAGGGGAAGCTTAAATTGTAATGTAAAGTAAATAAATTAATTAACTAATGTGAAAAAATTAGACATGGTATTGCATACCTATAATCCCAGAACTTTGAAGGACCCAGCAGGCAGGAGGATCAAAAGTTCAAGGTGGGCCTTCCAGCAGGGCAGCTCATCAGTTTGTCTGCCCCTCTGAAGATCCTACAGTCTGAAGGCCTTCCAGGAGATCAGCTGCATGCAGGACAACAGACTGGAGCCTAGCATGTCTACCCTCAGTGAGACCCAACAAGCAGCAGACCGAGACAGACACAGATACTTAGGCCCAAACCAATGGACAAAAGCCAGGGACTTCTGCGGTTGAATTAGGGAAAGGCTAGAAGAAGTTGTGGAGGAGAGCGACCTCAAAGGAAGACCAGCAGTCTCAACTAATCTGGACCCCACCCCACCCTAAGTGAGATCTCTCAGACACTGAGCCACCAACCAGGCAGCATATACTAGCTGGTACAAGGCCCCTGACACATATACAACTGAGGACTGCCTGGTCTGGCCTCAGTGAGAGAAGAGACACCTAACCTTGCAAAGACTTGAGGCATCAGGGAGTGGGGAGGCCTGGTGGAGCGGGGGCCGTGGGGACATTCTCTTGGAGATGAGGGAGGAGGAATGAGATGAGGAACTGTCAGAGGGTGGACAGGGTGGGGTGGGGGGGGCGACATAACAACTGGACTGTAAAAAAAAATTAAAGATAATTTAAAAAAAAAAGTTCAAGGTGACTCTTAGCAAGTTCAAGGACATTTTCATGAGAAAATGAAAAGAAAGAAAGGAAGAGATGGGGGAAAGAGAGGGAAGAAAGGAAGGAAGGGAGGAAAGAAGGAAGGAAAGAAGGAAGGAAGGAAGGAAAGAAAGAAAAAAAGAAAGAAAGAAAGAAAGAAAGAAAGAAAGAAAGAAGAAAGGAAGGAAAGAAGGAAGGAAGGAAGGAAGGAAGGAAGGAAGGAAGGAAGGAAGGAAGGAAAGAAGAAAGGAAGGAAGGACAGAAGAAAGGAAGGAAGGAAAGAGGGAAGGGACATACATCACCTTGAAAGAGTATAATATACATGTATTAAAAGAAATCCTGGATTATAACATCAAGGCTGAATGGGTGGGAGACTGAGGCTGGGCAAGTGAAGGAAGGAAAGAAGGAAGGAAGGAAAGAAAGAAGGAAGGAAGGAAGGAAGGAAGACACAGAAGTCTCCATATAAGAGTTTTCACACACACACCCTGGATACAGGGATGATACTGGGGTCCACTCCCCACTCCCCACACAGCTGCTGTGCTGCTCCTCCACGATGCCTGGGGAACACCAAGAGCTTCCAGGTGAGCAACTGTTCTGACAGTAGCCGAAGGCTTGTATTGTGACAGAAACAGGTACAGAAGATAAGATAGCACAGAAATATCCCCCAAATCCCTTCCACTTAAGACACCAACACAGCAGTGTGGCTGGGCACCTCCCCTGCAGTCAGAGTTGGCCTTTCTTTATCATCCTTTCATGTTTTCTACTGAAGAGGACCTTTAAGAAGAAATGTCAAGTGTCCCAGCAGCTAACGTGAAGGCTCATGAGCCCTGTGCATTAGCACCAAATGTTCTGGATTCCAAGTGGCCTCTTGGTGTTGTGTGTCTGTGTGGTCTGCCTCTGTCCTGGCAGACCATTATCAGGGCAGGAACTCAACCATTAAGTTCACCACACAGGTCATGGAGACAAAGGAACAGAGCAGGCCTGATTGAGCCCCACGCTCTACCTGCTCTAACTTACCAGCTACCTGCTCTCCCCACCAGTATCACCTCTTCATACTTCTGAGAAGGAACCCGGATGCCTAGGCAAGAGTGGATGACTGGGGGCCATGTCACAGACCTGCAGGGTGCCAACTGCAGAGATGGCAGCATGAATCTGCTGTGAGAACTTCCCACAAGAGTAAATTCACACAGAGATGAAACCTATTAACTGGGCAAAGCTTGTATAAGCAGGGTCCATTTCCAGGCTGGGATTCAGGACTATATGGGGAGCTAGGGAGGAGCTGACAGAGCCTTTGTCTTTTCCAGCTGCTACACTGAAACCTACAATTGTGTCCAATTAAAAAGAATCTATCATAAGAATTCTGGTAGGTGTGCTCATGATGGGAAATCTTCAAATGGATACCAAGTTAGGCTTCTGTGGCTCACTGAATCTACCCATCTGCCTTGCTACCCACAGAGCAAAACATTGACCTTCCTGGGTTTGGAGACATGGTTTGTGGTCCCCAGAACAACAGCCGTTACGTTTCTACATCCTAACCCACAAATGTATATTCTTTTGTGTAGCCAAAGGGACATCAAAGATAAGACCAAACCACTGGGTCAGCTGGAGATGGGAGGTGTCTCAACACAGGGGTCCCCTGCAAGAGAGAGGTAGAAAGACCCCAGTAAAGGGAGATAGGCAGATGCTCTATTCTGGCCTTGAGGTTTCAGGCAGAGGCTAAGAGTAGCAGCAGTCTCCAGCAGGTGCAAGAGGTCAGGAACAGGTGCCCTCCTGTCCCAACCCCACCCCCACCCCCCGCCTCCACGAGGAGCTGGCCTAGGAGTCCCAGCCACAGATTTTCACCAAATATAAGAACCAATATGTGTGCTATCCTCAGTTACACATAGTAGCAAAATCCAGGTTAATGACGTGTGCACAAACCTAGGGTAGGATGCTTACAGGAAGTCTGTAGCTCTGGGACAAAAACCACCAAATGACCATAAGAGTGTGTGTGAAGCAGGCAGCAACAGCGCTTGGCACACAGTGTCTCCTCCAGGGTCAGGTCTATGATCTGCCTCCAAGAAACAGAGACACTGAGCCCTCAGAGGGGGGTGATGATTTCTACAGGCGCTTCCACTCACTGGGGCTTTCTCTGAGTAGTTTGAAACTCACATTTTTATAATGTCTGAATATATTAATGTTCCCTGAGAGAGAGAAAAAAACCATTAGAAAATGGCCACAGAAATAGTTTAAGGTAAATCAAATAATATACCTTACTAATGAAAGCTTTGAGCTTAATACTATTTTCTGTTCTATTTTAAAATTAGAATGGGTACTTTTTAAAATTCAGCAGAAAAAAGCAAACTGCATGGTGGAGGCTGCCAGTTCCCTGGACAGTTCTCTAAGCCAATTCAGCCCAAGGTTGCAGCCATCTCTGCAGGTGACTGGCCCCCATCTGTGAAGATTAAGTTTTAGTCCTGGAGCAAAAGAAAAGATCCACCTTCCTGAGCCAAGTGATGGAATCTCCTCAGAGAGAACTTTCTGCACAGTCCTAGGGACCATGTGGCTCACTTAATTGGCTGGTGGATTGATTGATTGATTGATTGATTATTTGATTGATTGATTTAGACAGGGTTCCCTAGCCCAGGTTAACCTCAAACTCCCCCAGATCTTGGCCACCTGGCTCTCTGATCTTCCCCTCCCAAGTGCTAGGATTATAGCCATGCCTCAGTTCACCTGCGAAGGTACAGCCTAGAGCAGCCTGCAAGCTGGGCAAGCACCTTACCCCAACCCCTAAGGCTGCTTTTTGAGCCCAGTTGTTTTCAAGAAATACATTGACTGAGAATGACCTTGAAGAGGAAGCTGGGCCCACTCAAGGTCATTAACAAGCAAAGCTCTGCAGACATGTGGGACTCACCATGCACAGCAGTGTGGTGCTACCTCCCAGGCCTCTGGTCCTCCAGCTTTACAGTGCAACATGTAGCAGCTTTGTTCTCTTCACTGGGCCACATGTCCATGTGCACACACACACACCACCTTCCACCATCGCTGTGTGAACAAGGATGCTCTCTTTCCCATCATGTGTCAGGCACACACTCTCAGGCCCACAGCCAGCCCTCCCTTAGAAGGGCATCTCAATGCAGAATAGGGAGGAGAAACACTCCCTCTGATGTGGGATTCTCCCTCCCAGAATCTTATCTCCCTTCCACAGATGCATTACTCCTCTGACAAGTAAACTTTCTCTGAGTTTCATCTTGCGTAATTTACAAAAGCACCTCCCCACGGCTGCAGCTGAGTTCTGCTAACTCTAGGAGTTTCTGTGTGTAAGCCACATAGGAAACACACTTTGAGGTACAATGGAGAAAATCTGGTGTATGTTGCTAAGGTTACCCGAAAGCACAGGTAACCTTCTGTGGGTGCTCACTGTGGCTTTCCTGATGATGCGAAAAATGGAAGCAGCCAGTGATTTCAACAAACCAAGATTCATTCAGACCAAGGCATGTTATTTAGTAACCAATATCCATGAGGCACTAAGCCAAACAATATGAAGAAACTGTCACATATTCCTATACTGAAGAAGCTGTTCTAACTGGACTGTATAATGCATGGTTCAATTATAGGATGTTCTGTGACAAGGAAGCCATGAAGGTAAGTAACAAGGTGATCAGGGGTTGTCAGGGTATGGAAAGACAGTCGAACGGACCTACGAGTTTTAGGGCACCATACTATTCTATAGGCTCCATGACATCCAACATTGTCTAAAGCCTTCAACTGCAGAGCACAGATCGAGCCTTACTGTGCATTCTGGTTTTTGAGTGATAGTGGCAGTCACTGTAGACTCATCGATGGAACCAAGCACTATTGGTAATGGGAGGAACTGCATGTGCTAGAAACAGAGTTTGTGGGACATCACTATGATTTCTTCCCACTTTTATTCTGATCTTCAAGTCAAAATTAAATCTTTTAAAATGTATTATAAAACGATCTTATGTGTGAAGCCACCATTATATGATGTCTCCTAATCTCCTCACAGTGTGACAGCGATGTGGCAAAGGCTAGACTTGCCAGAGATCTAGGCATGCCCTGAATGCCATACAAGTTCCTAATTTATGTTAGATCTGACTCAGAGAACTGTCCTGCCTCTTGGGTTGGTTGGAGAGTTAGCTTCAACCATTACCAAGGTCCATCTGTCATTCTATGCATCAAAACAGGTGGGGAATCCTGTCTGGCCTTCCTCCTGATAGGCTCCACCAATGCCCAGAGTCAGCATGAGTGACCAAAAACCAGAGTCTCTGGGATAATGGTTCAGCTGGCTCAGGCTGGCCACGCCTCTGTTCTATATTCTTCCAGGTGTTGAAGAGTCCAAGTATCCAGAGAGAAAGCACACAACCTCAGACAGATGAGACAGACCGGAGTGAAAATTGGTGGCAGTGCCAAATTCCTAAAGAAGAGTGACATGCCTGTGCGGTGAAACACTTGCAGTCCACACAGCCCACTGACCCATACTCGGTGTTTCCTCTGGAGAATGCAGACCATGTCTGCACACAACTTACACACAAATGCCCACAGTAGCATACTCCTCCCAGACAACATGCATGCATAGAACCGCATCAACGTCCTTCAGCAAGCAAAGGGACAGTGGACTCGGAACATTCACTCAGAGCTCCTCTGCTTAGCAACAGAGAAGAGCCAGCACCCACATGTGCATCAGCCTAATTTAAGTACAGATTATTTAAAAACCATTAGACAATTTAACTACAGATTGTTTAAAAACCATTAGAGACCTCACTTTTACATTGATCAATAAAAGACAAAGTAATAACTCAAAGAAAAATGGTCAGCAGATCCTCAGATTTCCCAGCACCATTTGTTGAAGAGGCTGCCTTTATTCGACATAGGTCTTTGACAGCTTTGCCAAAGAATAGGTGTCTGTGATGTACGAGCTTACTTCTGGGTCCTCCATTCTATACTATTGGTCTATGTATATTTTTGTGCCAGCGGCATTTGGCTTTTGCTACGGCAGCTTAGGGAGGGCAGTGGAGGATGGGAGTGAATTAAAACAAGGTATAATAAGAGGCCATCATGGAAACCATCACTGTGTATGTTAACTTTCAAAAAAAATCAATTAAAAGTGAAAGAAAGTTAAATGTCCAAAACGTCAAAGCTTTCAAAGGAGCAGAAGAGAGCCACTGTAGAATGTAATTATGTTCCCAGCTCTGTTGTCATCAGACAGCTCACCCTGGATGTATGGCCCAGAATTTCCTCTTACACTGATCTGCCATACCTCAGACATCACCCTATGACAGCATGAGGCCCACCTCCTTCACATGTTGGCACTTTATCTTAGGGCAATACTACCTACACATCCCACTGATGAGTATCACAGAATAGTGTCACAAGAGCCACAGCCAAAAGCACACTGAGTGTATGTGGGAAGACCTGAGAGAACCTTCAGTCTCCAACAATGTTTCCTTATCAATGGAAGCTGAAATCACAATCATACCAATATACCAGCTATGGCAATCAATCTCTAGTGGTCAAGAGGGAGAACCAGAAACTAGAGATATGGCTCACCAGTTAAGAACACTTGCTTCTCTTCCAAAGGACCCGCCTTTGGTTCCCAGCATCTACACTACAGCTTACAACTGTAACTACAGTTCCAAGGAACCTACTGCTTGCCCCTATGGGCACCTACACACATTTGACATGCACATACATGTAACTAATTTTTGTAAATGGGGCTATAGAGATGGGTCAAAAGTTACAAACACTTGCTGTGGGTTCAGGTTCAGTTCTCAGCACCCACATGGCAGCTCATAACTTGTAACTCCAGTTCCAGTGGATCTGACATCCTCTTTCTGATCTCCATAGGCAGCAGGCACACACATGGTACGCATACACATATGCAGGCAAAACACTACTACACATAAATAAACCTTTGGGGTGGGAGGAGAGCCAGCCCAAAGGCATGGGACCAGAAGCAGGCAAAACACAGTAAATACTTACTGACCAAGCACAGCCATCGAGTTGGCAAGCCTGAGAGACAGGATCAGATTTAAGTCTTAGAAATACAGTAAAGGCGTTGAACAGAAAAAGCAAACTCTGTACAACATGCATAATACATGTAGCATCCAAGTACAGACTCCAGAAAAACACAGGACAACTCTATGTAATGTCCATGAGCACATACATGGTATTAAGACTACTGCACAGAGCATGCAAGGGAATAACAAACACCAAATCTAAATACTGCTAACCCTGAGGGAACAGGAGGCTGGCAGCCAGGTGGTGTCAAGGGAAACCCTACATAGTCTGCCTGATTTTGTTCTGTAAGCTGAGTGGAAAGCATGGGGAATGTTTGGTGTTATTTTCTATTTTTTATATGCTTTAAATATTTCATAAGTTAAAAGAGCAAAGTACAGGACAATATAAATAATACACTACCATTCACCCTCCTAACAAAAGGATACACATACACACATATTTACATACAACAGAGACCTGGGTAGCCCTCGAATATGAATGAGGATAATTCTCAATTCTTACACATGCTCTTTACTCTGTTTAGATTTGTTTCCATGTACACATATTATATTTTCAATTTTTTAAAAGTGTAAATATTTTAAGAAGATTCAAGTGGGAGGAAGCCTTGGTTCACTGAGCCCAGCCAATCCCATCTTCTCTTCAAGGCTTTACAGAGGGCCCTCATCCTTGGGATCCTGGTCCCTCCAGTGTCCAAGAGTTTCCCTCGTTTCCTTCTCAGCTGCTCCCTGCTCTCCTTCTGGTCTTGTCCTTGGGATTCTGCAAGGACATCTAGGTTGGTTTTATTCTCTAACTACTAAGAAGATACTAGAAGACAGGCCCTCCATGCCCATGGATCAGAATTAATATTGTGAAAAATAGCCATGAAACCAAAAGCAATCTACAGATTCAATACAATGCCAATCAACATTTCAGCACCATGATCCACAAACACAGAAAAGCAATCCAAAAGCTTTCGTGGAGGTACAAGAGGCAGAAGACAGCCAAGGCAATCCTACACAAAACAATACCTGATTTCAAATTATACCACAGAGTCATTGCATTAAAAATACCACAATACTGGCACAAACATCATACACACACACACACACACACACACACACACACACACACACACACACCAAATGAACAAAACAAAACAAACAAACAAACCAGACAGAATCCATATGTTAGTCCATTCGATTGCAGTTACACGGTGCCTAAAGAACTACACTGGAATTGTTTTAACTGGCCTCAAGGGACTGCGCGGTAGACAGCAACTGCAGGAAGTAGCTTCTGCTTCCCAGATGACAGGAAGAAGAGGAGAGGGGCTGACATTTCAAAGACAATGCTGCCCACTTGGAGAGCATGCCCAAACTCAAGGGGTGTACAGCAAGGAATCCACTGATGCAATCGCCAAAACCAAGGCAGGAAAGTGAATGTCACGTGTGTAGGTGCTGGCCTGTGGCTCAGAGGCCCCCAGAGGCAGTTCACATGCTTGCTTATCCAGCTTTCACAGTGAGCAAGAGGGGCCTCCCTGCTACCTGGAGAAGATGGGGGAAGGGTTGGTTTCCAAGCTAGAGGATCCTTCTGCAGGAACAGCTGAGGGACTGCAATCTCTTGGGGATGACCAGTGCTTCTGCCAATATGCCCTTCGGGGTTTCCCATAAGGAGGTGCCATCACGACTCAGAGGTGCCATCACGACTCAATTTGCCACGCTTCTTGCCCAGCTGATGACCTCGAGGCCAGCATGCTGACACTCTACCCCATCAATTTCCACCAAGGAGATCCAAGCTAAACATCTTAGACCTTGCCTTTCCAAAAGCTTGAATTATATATGATTTGGGAGCAACCAGATCATACATACGATATCGAATCAATTCTTTTAAAACAAACAAAATGCAGGCCAAGTGGTACCTAGGAAAGGTCACCAATTGTGCAGACAAAGCCCTGAAGATATAGTTCTGTCTTGGCTACATCAGACAATTAAACATGACCAGTGTCAGAATAGGGAATTGCTCAGTAGATAAGAGCTCTTGCTATATAAGTTAGATTACCTGAATTCAAATCTCTAACACCTAACACCAGTGAATGTACCTGTAACCCCAGCATTGTGGAACAGAGATAGGTGGATCCCAGAAGCTCACTGTTCAGTCAGCCTAACTGAATTGGTGACTTCCTGTCTTAAAAAATAAAGTGGAGATGGCTCAGTGGTTAAGGTCACGTGCTACTCTTGCAAATTACCTGCACTTGGCTCCCCCAACCTACATGGCAGCTTACAACTGTCCACTCCAGTTCTAGAGGATCTAGCTCCCTCTTCTGGCCACTGTAGGCACTAAGCACACACATGATGCACACATATACATGTAAGCAAAATACTTATACACATAAAATAAAAGTAAATAATCTTTTTTAAAAAATAAATAGAAAGTAAAAAAAAAAGAATATACCTGAAAGCCTCCCTCGGCCTCCACATACTTCCTAAAGAGCAGATACAGCAAGACACACAGCAGTGTTCACATACTACATACACACACACATACACCAACACACAACACACAACACATTACACACAGTAACACATAACACTTACACACACCTACACCATGCACGCATACCATACACACACACACACTCACAGACTCATACACATACACACACACCACACACACCCTCACACTACACACACACACTCACACACATACATACATACATACATACATACATACATACATACTGCACACACACTCACAACCACACATAAACATTGACCAGTGTAGATTTCATTTACACTCATACATACATACATACATACTACACACACACTCACAACCACACATAAACGTTGGCCAGTGTAGATTTCATTTACAAAACCACATTGACTTCTTCAGCTTTGTATGCTCAAAGCCATGGAAGAACCTCTGACTATATTCTTTCCCAGCGTGTTTCTGCCTAACGAGCAGCAAACCCTCTATGGTGCAGCAGCACGTGAGCTAAGCAGAGGCTGTGGGGGAGGGAAGAGCTTCTCAGACCACAGAGGAGAACAGCGCCAGGAGACCCAGCCAATCAAAGCTCCTCTCAGCAGCACGAATTGGGATGATCATCTCCATCATAAAGCTCGAGCCAGGGAGATCATCACAGCCTGTGTGCCTCTGACCTTAGGGTCCCCAACCCTGACTGGTGAATCTCTACTACCCAAAAAGTTCAAACAGTGCCATGTGGGACGTGGCTGCTAACCATTAATTGGCAAGCCTAGCTTGCACTGTGTCCTCTCAACAGGATTCAGGGGAATTCCTTCACTCTCGGCTCCAGGCAAGTTTTATTTAAACCTCTATTAAGCATGCTGCAGCTTTGAGCTGAACTGTTGTTCCCTATTCCACATAGAGGGATCTCATTGCTTGCCTTTTGCAGGTGGGCCCTGAGGCAGGGTGAGGGCCTCAGCTCCTCTGGTGATCCATGCAGGGCTATCTGAAGAGGAAGGACACATGTCAATGTTTGCTGGTGGAAAGGCCATTTCAGAAGGGAAGGTCATCTACTCCGGTACCTTTCTGGTTTCCAAAAACAATCTTGATGCCATGCATCCATTCAGAGCTCACAGTTCAAGGAAGAGGGCATCAGTGCAGGGCAAGAACCTTGGCTTGACCTTGAAGACTGATGTTTTCCCCTGTGGTTCTGGTGTCTTCTTTCTTCCTGGCCATTGTACCCTCCCTGGGTAGAAGGAGGACCCCAGCACTTAATAGGTAACAGAGCACTAAAGCCCCAGGCTCATGTCCAGAGACAGATAAATCACTGCTGTTGGTCACTCAGGACCTGTTGAAATCAGGGGAATTCAAGCTGCTTAGTGCGCTGTTCTGACAGTTGTCTTGTATCCAGCAACACATCAAGACACAGGTGTTGGGATAATATTATTGTGCACTGTGTAAAGATTGTCTTTGTATTATTCAAATGCTGATTTCTGTGTCAGCAGACCAGGGTTTGGTATTGTTATTTTTATTTTTTATTTATTTATTTATTTATTTTTTAATTAGATATTTTCTTTATTTACATGTAAATTTTCCCTTTCCCAGGTTCCCCTCCAAAAAACAAACAAACAAACAAAAACAACAAGAACAAACTCCTTTTGCCTCCCCCCTCCCCATGCCTGCCACCCCACCCTCTCCCACTTATTGGCCCTGGCATTCCCCTACACTGGGGCACAGAACCTTCACAAGGCTGAGGATCTTTCCTCCTACTGATGATCGATTGGCAATCCTCTACTATACACATGCTGCCAGAACATTCAATCCCACCCTGTATAGTCCTTGATTGGTGGTTGGGTCCCTGGGAGCTCTGAGGGTAGTAGTTAGTAATTGTTGTTCGTCCTAAGGGGCTGCAAACCCTTCAGCTCCATAGAACCTTTCTCTAACTCCTTCATTGGGGACAGTGTACTCAGTTCAATGAATGGTTGTGAGCCTCTACATCTGTATTAGTCAGGTATTGTCAGAGCCTCTCAGGAGATAGCTATATGCTTGTCCTTCCTTCAGTCTCTGCTCCATAGTTAATCTCTGCCACTCCTTCTGTGTGTGTTTGGTTCCCCTTTTTAAGAAGGAATGAAATGTCCACCTTTTGGTCTTCCTTCTTCTTAAGTTTCTTGTGGTTTGTGGGT
>JADRCD010183133.1:0-18354 GCA_019843815.1 Montemys delectorum
ATAGTCTAACCAGATCTCAGCAAGCAATTCAAGAGGTAAATAGTATGTGTATTTAAAGTCAAGGATGAAATTTCCTCTTTAGCAGTTTCAAGGCTGCATTAACTTCATCACCATGGCTCATGATGAAGCACACATAAGAGAGATGAAGTTAGAAGATTGTATTTATTGTTTGCTAACTGTTCCATATTGAACTGTGTCCATTTATATTCCTTCCCTTTCAATTCCACATACTTATGCTTTATTGTTTGCATATAGGTGTCAGAATAGCTACACAAAAGTAGGCAGATGTTTATAAAATTTGAGAAACTAATGCTTAAAATTTAAGCTTGTGACACATCATTTTCTCTTTCAGACTTGAAGGTCTCACTTTACAGACAGTGCTGCCTAGTGTGATATATTTGATTTATTAAATTAATTTTTAGCTGTCAACTCTCAAAAAAATGTAGACTCAAAAAGGTCAGCGATTCTGTTGTTGGAGTTGTTGTTTTTTTTTTTTTTTTAATACACATAAAACCCCAGCATTTTGAAAGTGGTGCCTGGCACATAGAAAACCCTTAATAAATATTTATAGAATGAATGACACAGTCAAAATAGCCTCTTAAATGAATAAACACACACAATGCAGCTAATTCATAATGTTTATGTATCTACATAAAATCTGAGACTCCAAGAGTTTGTCTTAAAAATCTGGTTGAGATCAATAGTGCTTGGAAGATACAATTTAATATAATTTGGCTTTGAGGAATGTATAGTTCGGTTAAAGAATCAAAACTAAACCACAAAAAAATGCTTTCCTAATGTACAAATGTAAAATAAACCATTACGTTGCTATGTGGACCATTGGTAAGACAGATTCTATGGGCAGAAAAATAAAGAAAAGCAATGTGACCTTTATAGAGAGCTTCTGAGGGAAGATAGATTCTGAAGCAGTTTTTGAAGCAGAAGAGGAAAACCTCCAGCACAGAGGCAGGGGGGAATAAAAGAGAACACACAAGGCTTCAAAATAGTCACTTACAACAAGATATAGTAAGACAAGCTTGGCGGAAATAAATTTGATGGGAATCCAGAGATTTGTGCTACATATATTAAGGGACATTAGTGACGGACATGCTGGGTTTCAGATACAGAATTTCTGCAGTCACTGAAGCTCCAGAAAACATTTATGGGGTGTTTACTGTGTGCTAGAACTATATAGAATTATATAGGTACTGTGTTCAGTACCTATATAATTGGACAAAAATCTGTAGGGATTAAAACTTATGAGACAATTCCAGCTCTCATAGAAAAAAAATAATAGCACCTGCCCCAAATTTTATTGAAAATTTTAATCTCACAAATTTAAGAAACTCAATGAAAACCTTAGGAAAACCCCACCAAGACATATCAAGTTACTGAAAACTAATGATAAAGACACAACCATGAAAGAACAAGAGAAAACATTCTATCTCCATTGAAGGAAAATGAAGGACAGATCACTTTTCTTTGGAAGCACATGGTCTAGAAGGAAGTCTAGAGATGAAATGCTACAGAGAAAGGAACTCAGTTCTGTAAGTCACAGTACTAATCAATCCAATGAAGAAACTGCACAACCATCTCAGGACATGCCACAAATGTGCTGGGCAAGATCATCTCCTCCCCATTTATGAGAGAAACTGTATCCAACAGAAAGAAGGCAACTTTGTCACTTGATAGCATCAAAAATTAAAATATAAACTAAACTAAAATATACCTTCCTGCTTAGTCTGAAAGACTTAAACAGTAGCACCTTCTATCAGAGACAAGAGACGTGTGACCACTCTCAGTTTATATTCTTATATTTACAGGTAGAACTACATTTATTCTCTAAATGTCCAAGATACTAATTAAAGGAGAAAAAAATGAAAAAAGTATTTAAAACTAAAATTATTTTACACAAATATGACTACAACTGACTACCCACATAGAAGACTCTAGCAAATAAAACAAATGAGTAGGCATAGCATATTCACACAATACAGGTTAATGTGCAAAAAAAAATCTATTTTCTTTATGTTAGCAGTGATTGTGAACATTGAGCTTTTGAAAAGCTCAGTTGGCAAAACACCACCGTTACAGTAGATTAGAATATGGAATACTTGGGGAACGATTTAAAAAATGTATATGCAAGAAATGTCCACTGAAAACTACAACAGCTTGATACTCCAATAGAGCATTCTAGTGCGACAGAGCATCCCTCTTCTGCTTTCAGACAGAGCATCTCTCTTCTGCTCTCAGAGGCAGGCTATCACCAATACCCATACAGCAGGATGTCGGTAATTGACTTGCCATTAATAATTTTATTATTATGTGAAATTCTTCCCTTAATGTCTAGTTTTTAGAGTTTTATGATAAAATGATGCTGTATTTCATTTCTTTTATGCATTTACCGAGATGGTCATATGGTTTTGTATTTCATTCTTTTGGTGGGGTTTTCATATTATTGATTAGTAAATCTTGAACCATCCGTGCATCCCTGAAATAAATCCCACTTGATTAGGGTAAGTAATCTTTTTAATGTGCTGTTGCATTTGGTTTGCTAGTGTTTCTCTGAGAACTTTAGGATTTGTGTTCAAATAATTTTAGAGGAAAATTTTGTAAGTTAGAGGTTCAATCAAAGATAAGTATATAAAATTTATCAAAATTAGTAGTCGCTAGAATGTAAGTTAAAAGAATGCCATGCAAGTAAATAGCTATGAAATGCCATGGTTTAAAGTATGGAGAATATGAATTGTCCCCTGGAATTCTCATCTATTGCTGATGAGAATGTAAAGTAGTTAGTACTGCTACTTTAGAGAACAATTTGACAGTTATCCATGAAGCTAAATGACAGACATTATAATCCCTAGCTAACATCCACACTAAATGAAAACTTGTGTTCACACAGACTTATATGTCAATGTTAGTAGTAATTTATTTGTAATAATGAAAACCAGAAACAGCTTTAGTACCCATTACATTCTTTGGTATAATCACTAAAATAGTCTTGTCCCTTAATAGAAAAGGAAAGTGGTCTTCTGGTATTTGCAATAAACTGAATGAATCTTAGAAATGTTGTACTAAGTGTAAAGAGACAGACCAGAGACTATATATATATATATATATATAGTCTTAAGCTAATATAAAATTATAAGGAAAAAATTGGACAGTATATACACAGGATAAATGGAAGGTGGAGGGGCAACTCAACAATAGAACTACAGAGCTCCTGGGGTGGCCAAACTGTGGCAATATCATGGTTGATAGATACACAACTGTAAGCATTTGTCCATTAAATTGTATATATAAACTGGTGAAATTTATTTTCTCTAATGTTTAGAACTTTTGTTTTTAATTTGCATATAGTAGCTCCTTACATTTCTGTGATGTTTCAATACATAATTATTAAGTCAAGATGGTCAGCAGGTTCTTTCACCTCAGATGTTAAGCACTGATTTGTGTCTTTTCTGAAATTGTCACTGACTTGCTCCTCACCATATCATCTTCCTGCTCTATATAGAATTTGGAGATTGCTCGTTCTATCCAGCTTTACCTGCTAACAAAGCTCTCTCCATCCCCCTAATCAGACCCTCTCTGATCCCTTGATGCTTGCTTTCTTACTCTCTGTTTCTGTGGAAAACATTTTATTTAATGTTCATTTCAAAGATGTAACTCATATGCCTTGATTATAAGGACTATTTAGTAATAAGGCCTATTATGAGCCCCCAAAATATGCTTGACATTTAATAAAGAAGAAATAAGTACACAAATTCATAAGTGGATGAGTGGTGGGAAAAGAACTGAACATCTCATAACAGAATGCTTCGTACAGTGTGTCTGCCTGAAGTTCAGAATTACATCTACAACTAGTGTTATTGAGGTCCTGTTTTCTGGCTGGTTGGGCTTTACTCAGTTCTTTATAAGACATTTTTACTTCCTAGCATTCTTTCTTCACTTTGGCGTCTAGCCAATAAAAAAAATAAAAAAAAAAAAAGCAACCCTCGCAAGATTTTTTTTTTTTCACAAATCTTGATATCCTTGTTACTACTCACAAGGCCTGCCATTCCGTTCCACTGATCGCTCAGTGTTCAAATCACACTCTCCAAGAGCTTGCATCATTGTGTTTCTTTTGCAATCTTAGATCCATGTCTGGATGACCTGGGAATAAAGTTGGGTACCACAGTGAACCACTTCATATATAATTCAATTTTTAATAACCCCAAATTGAGTCTTTTATCTATTGTCTCCTCAAAAAAACTAATTTTGGCTGTCGACAAAGCCTGAGCCAGCAACATAGATTCAGCAGTCAGCTTTTATTTTGTTTTTCACTTCCAAAAACTATTTAAGCCTCTTTTCTTCACAAGTGCACTATATAGGATGCACATGTGCACACCACTCATAATTTCCAGGGTTAGTGAAATGGGGACAAGGGGACAAAACAGCAGAAAGAAAAGGCCATTACTCCCAGTCATAAGATCATCAACACAAGTTATCACTCAAGTCAGAAAATCCAAAAAATGATGGTTAAATAAGAAGAAGAGAAAGATGAGATGAAAGTCTATGAATTTAGACATTCAGAGGCATACTTTTTCTCATGCTAGATGATTCTCAAACATAAAGAATAAAGTCCTATACTTACAAATACTCTACAGTAGTCTCAGACTACAAACACAAATGAAAGGGAGTACTGGAATTTTGTCAGGCTTCCTTAAACATGAATTCTAACTTCTTAAGACAGTATGACAAATCCTTGGAGATATTAGAGAGAAAAAAAATCATTTGAAACTTAGGTTTCTATAACCAGTTAATTGTCAATCAAATGGAAGGACAAAATCAAGACATTTTTTTGACTTGTAAGAAATTTAAAAACTTCCCTCCCAGATATATTCTATTAAAAAAATCTTGCATATGTACTTCTGTAAAAATATGCCACAAAGAAAACATATGTCTCTTCTGTCAGTGACAAAAAAGAAAACAGTTAGAAATTCACAAAAAGAAGCCAAATGCTTTATCACGGAGTCACTCACGTGTGAATAAAATTATAATGTAGCACGATTTGGAGTTATTGACCGATTTTAAAAGATGCCAGTTTTCTTTGATGCTTGAAGCATTCATCATTAAATGTCATATATTTAATGACATGAGATTACATTTTCCTCCCGGGGAGTACCACCAAGCCTCTTAGCTTTTCAGTGAATAATTGCACATGCGAATAAACTTCCAATTTCTCTTTAAAGGCATTCAGCTTCTCAAGTCGACTTATACACAGCACTCAAAGATCTAATTAGAGGTCAAAAGGCAAAGGTTTCCACATCTTAATAATATGAAAACTTATACAGAAGTCTAGATGCTGGAATGGGAAATAGAACTGGTTACAGCCAGGTCAAAAAATAAATTTTGTTTGTTTCTGTTTGTTTGTTTGTTTGCTTGCTTGTTTTCTAATTAGGCATTCTTTAAGTTATTAGTTGAAGGCTCATTAATGGCCTGTTCCCTCACAAAGAATGAGGATAACCTAAAACAGATCTAAGTTCCCAGCAAGCCCTGCCACAGGTCTTTCAGTGCACTGCGAACTAGAAACATCCTCTGAGAAGTCATTTCCTGCACCTGCAATGCTTCCATCCGCTCCCAGGACTCTCCTGGGACCTCACTAGCTTTGCCTTTCCTCAGAGTTCTTTAGGGAACAATCATAAGTCATTTTCAACTTCGAAGTTCCATGATAGCCTTCATTGATACAACCAAGCTTATATTGAGCTTCCATACTGATGTCTCAAGTAGATAATGAGCATCATTTTCCCAGAAAATGAAAATACACTCTTGAATCTGACTAGCAAATTGAAACTATAAATTCATTAACATATTAGTTTTTCCTTAGAATTTGTAACAGATAAACCTTAAAATCTCATACTCATTCACAGATTTATTTTTTTGTTCAACGGTTGGTAACAGGCTACTCAATGTCACACAGATAAGGTAACAGTGACACAAACCTCTTTAACATATAACTATCAGATAGCCTAGGACATAGACAGCCAGGTAACGATGACAGAAGAGAGAGAATAAAAGGTAGTACAACGTATTATGGGATGCATCATGTCTGTCTATATGGCATTGGCCAGAATATAGTCATAGATTCACACATAATTGCAAAAGAATCTGAAAATATTAGATATGATCTAATTAATTTCCCAGGTGGAAAAAAAGAAACCATCTTGGCAAACAGCTACCTAGGCTGTCATGAAGAATATTATTTCACGTGTTTTTAAAAATCCAAAATGGTTGCAAGATGGCTAACTACTGATTCAGTCCTGTCTTATCATTCAGTTTGCAAGCATCCAAAGGGTGGGAATGACTGCTTAAACATCATCCCTGTCTCTATACCTCCACTTGCACACGAGGTGTTTGAGAAAATCTTGAAGGGATTAATTTTCTTGATTATATTCTAGTAGCAGGACAAATTAATGCAGCTACCAGAGTGAAAAATAATCTTTTACAATGCAAAGATCAAGCCAAGTATTTTGAACCGATTATATTTTTATTAAAATAACTATAATACAATGAACCCATAATTGGTTATTCCAAATAATAGCTGAGCTAGTGAATTTCAATATTTGTTTTATTATTGAATGCACAAGGAATGGGAGAGACTGCAAAATGTGCACATTCTTTCATTTTCCTTGAGAGAACAAAAACATGCAGAAAATGCTTAATGATACAATGAATTGGTAATTTTCTAATTTGCTACAAAAGCAGCAGTATTTATCAGGTGCTGTTTACACGTGTATACTGCAACAAGCTATTAAAGTAATGGCCCTAACTCTCATAAATCAACCAAACAAATATGTCCTCCAATGTAGCAATGGTTATAGAGGTGCCTCATGCTTCAATACATAGAGCCCTAGGAAAGAATGGCCAAGAGTCAGTAATTGATGGAAAACAGACTTCACACATAAAACCAAAATATCACTGAAGCCAATGGATGCCACTTGTGAATCACAAATGCGAATGGGGTTGAACAGGTAGTAAAGATGAAAAAGGAAATCCAGAGGGCATTCATTGACTTTTCCTCTTTATGGCTCATTACAATGGTATCTAATAAACATAAATAGATAACACCTAATATACTTTAAATATGCGAGGAAATATAAGACATAAAAATGCTTTGACAAGTACATGAAATGAACACTTTATCAGCAGTAATTATTTAAGCATGTCTACCAGGAAGATATCAAGAGGGTCAGATAGTGGACTGCTCAAAACAGTGAGGGCCGGGTACAGCTAATGAGTAAAGGCAAAGTCAATGTCTTGACCATGAGATGACTAATGTAGTACTCAGGACAAGAGGTAAAGGAAGATGAGAGGCAAGAAATTGGGGCATTTGATGAGGATTATGAATACACTCCTCAACTTACAAGATTGAGTTATGTTCATAAAAAGCCATCAAAGTCTGAAATAACTCAAGCCAAAATTTATTTAAGGTTGGGGAAATGGCTCAATATGCAAAACACTTTCCATGCAAGCATGGAGGGGCAGGAGGGCTAAGTTCAAATCCCCAGAAACCACATAAATAAATCCAGGCATAGTAACATGTGTCTGTAACCCAAGTGCTCCTATGGTGAGAAGTGAGGTACAGACCAGAGACTCTTTGGAAGTTCCAGGGAAACTAATTAGGCACATACTGTGGGGGAACAAACAAAAGAGATTCTGCCTCAAACGAGGTCGACTGGGAGGACAGACACTGTCCGTGTATGTCGTAGTAAGTACAACATGTGTCCTTCCTCTCTCTCTCTCTCTCTCTCTCTCTCACACACACACACACACACACACACACACACACACACACACACACACACACTGCATTTTTGATCCTTAAGGTACTGAATGTTACCTTTTCAAGACACAATACAGCATAAAGCATCTGTTGTTGACCCTCATGCTCAAATGGCTGTCTGAGAAGTTCAGCTCACTCCTGCCCAGCATTAGAAGAGAACATTGCACTGCATGTCACTAGAGCCCAACAGAAGATTCGAAGTCAAAACTCATCAGAGTATGATGTCTAGCAAATTGATATCACTCTCATACCATCATAAATTTGAAACATTCTAAATGCATTCGTCAAAGCCAGGGATGAGCTTTGCGTGTGTATAACCTGATAGACAAGAAAGACAGTAAGACTGACTGAGAGGCTGACACTGAGCAAGGAGAAGCCACTGAGACCCCAAGGACGAAGACTCAGAAGATGACCACTGCACCAAGACCTTCCAGTTATGTCCTCTGAAATCCAAAGCTATTTTGTTTTGTTTCTTTGTTGTTTTCATTTTCATGAAGAAATGTCGGGAATAGTTTGCAAACCCACGGAGGCTGGAGAGAAAATAGACTCCAGATGACATGGTTGAAGGGGAAAACAGTTCCCTGAGGCAAAGCGAAGAAAGCACAAATTTTGCTGATGGTGGACTGAAGTGTTCTGTGTCAGCGAAGAACGTTTGTGAAAGCAGGAAGTATGCCTTCAGTACAGGACACTTTAGGATGCCTTTGATGGCTGACCAGAGTCGTCAGAAGCCATGCAGAGCCCAGAGGTACTGTGAGGGGATGGGTCCTTTCTTTCATACCCGGAAGAACCTGGCAACCTGAACACTTAAGTTTGTGAGTCCAGAGAAGAAAATTATTTCAGATGCCAATTGCGACATAAAAACATTTAAGTCTCACTTGCAAACTTTTGTTTTATAGTTGGGAAGTCCTTCAATTAAAAAAAAAAAGTCAAAGCTAGAAGTCCCAGCAATAATGAGATCATTGAATTATGAGACCTGAGGATGTCCACAGGTGGCTGGATCACTAGATTAAAACAGGCCTGTCTTAGAAGATGCTCACAGGGATACTCAGGGGTTTGTTTTGGGATGTGCTGTATTCTGAACTGTTATGGGGAAAAACTGCCAGGTACGAGGGCAAAAGGGGGGACAAGGAGGAAATTATCCAATCTTGGTTTTCTGTGTGCATGTGAGTAGGTGTGTGCCTGCAGAGAGCTGAAGAAGCGTCAGATCGCCTGCAGAGAGCTGAGGTTTTAGGAGCTTGTAAACCTCCCAGCGTAAATACTGGAAGCTGAATCTTGGTCCCCTGGAAGAAGAAACCTTTCAACCCTAGGGCTATTTCCCCAGCTTCCTCCCCATTACATTTTTTTTTTTTTTTGCACCCAAATCCTTGTGTGATTGTTTTCTCTTTTGACACCTGTATATGTCAAATATACTTCATAAGGACATTCCTCAGAAATTGTCTACAAGAGAAACTCAACTGTAGTACCATGGTTCTGGGGACCTGATGCTCAAATACATCAATTTAGAATTGTGACTTTTAGGCTTTATAGCTGCAATCCAAAATGGGGTTTGCATTTTAATTCAGAATATAGATACATTATCAAAACTGAGCACTACCAAATAAAACTGAGTCTATGCAAAATAAGATTTCAATGAAAAGAATAGTTGTTCTTAGAATGCAGAATGCATTCAACATTTTTGTTCTATTTTTTAGATGAAATGTTTGTCAAGAGTTAGCAAACTGATCCCATAGTCTGTCATGGGTCACAAATAGTAGTTTGGAAAACACTCACTTCTGAAATACAGTACTCTTTTTAATTTTATTATTCAGGATAGAACTTTAGTTCTCTAGTCTCTGAAAAAAACTATCAAAATCTCTAAAGAAATAATAACCAGAATAAGATTTAAAATATGGTAATCATAGTAGCTAACTGTTGGAGCCTGAACTAAATTTATTGCATTCTCCCTCATTTTTACCCATCATGACTAACAACCCTCCAGGTTAGGTGCTCTTTAAGAATACTTCTCTCACTTTACAAAGAATGGGATTTCATCTCACTAACAAATTACACCGCCCACCCTGTACCAGTTTTGTCATTGCAGCTTGCTGAGTATTAAGGGACCCAGCAGTGTACAAGACGTGATAAACACTTCCAGAGACTTCTACTCACGCTGCATTCACCCACCCCCACACACGTCCCATCCCCCAGTACCAGGCATTTTCATGTTCCTTATTGTATCAAGCCGACGTCTTAAGGTAGCACAGGATAAACTTCAGAAAACACACAATAGCTTACAGGATTCTCATGCTTTTTTCTGTTTCTATTTTCTACTTTCCTCTATCAGATGGCTTCTGTCACCTCAAAATGCTATTGCCAGTCATCTCACTTAAAATTGTTAGCGGCAGCCAGAGAAACTTTGAGAGATCGCCATTTCATCAATATCCCCAGCCGGGAGGACTTGGTGCTTTTTAAATACGACCACCATATCAAGTTCATCTACACTATTAGTGAGGTCTTTATCCCTGCCAAGTTCAGAGAGAGCTAAAGCATTGACGGTGGTTTTGCCTTTGCATATGGGGAGCAGCTCATTTTTTTTTTGTCTTTGGGTTTCATCTCTAAGAGAACCGCCACTCAAAATCAGGTCTCGGCAGAACTGGGGGGGGGGGGGGGGGGGGAATATTCTGTAGGTCAATCCAAGAGTTCGTCAGCATTTACGGATTCTTCATATGTTCAAAGCCCTGTGCTGAAATACAGTACTACATGAACCTTCAAAGGGACTAGAAGTCTTAGGTGATTGTCAGTGCTGTTCATCAAAGGCGTCCCCTCTTCCCAGGTGCACAGATATGTCACGTTGCTCCGCCCGTGGCAATTAGATGTGGCAAAATGACTTGTTTCACAGCGCTTGAGCAGAGGTGCTTCCAGGTAGAGTTTTAAAAGCCAATGGGCGAGGGACCGCTTCTCTTTCCCGCAGTGGTACCAATTAGCAATGGTCTAAACAATAGCTTGCCTTGCAGCTTGGGTCCCAAAGTAAGACAAAGTAGCCAAGAACTCTGTCTTACATATATGATATAAGTAGTGAATTTAAAAGACTGTCCAACAAGTTTTGAGGATATTAGAGTTCTATCAGCCAGGGCACAACTCAAACGTGGCAATGTTAAGAATTCCTAGGGGGGTTATAAAACATCTTTAAAACTATACCATCTCCCAAAAAGTAAAGAAACAACATACTGTGGGAAATTTTTAATTCTATAAATAGAAGGCTAAGAAGTAAAAGAAATGCTTTAATCAAGGAGTAGCCATATCAGGGGTTGATATGGGTATGGATTTCCACTTGGGTATGGGGAAATAGGTCACGTGAGAAGAGAGATTGTTGAATTTGGATGTAGGAAGGTTCAAGGAAGTCAACAAATGTTACACAAGAAAGATACATTTGACTTGTTTGGTGGAGCAAGGAGCCAAACGCTGAAGAATTAACAGGAAGAAAAAAGACAACGGGAAGATATAAAACCCAGGAAAGGAGAGTTTAGACCTGATACTAATTCTGTAGTCAAATGCACACTCTGTACCTGAAGTCTGTTGGAA
This sequence comes from Montemys delectorum, assembly GCA_019843815.1. NCBI lineage: Eukaryota > Metazoa > Chordata > Mammalia > Rodentia > Muridae > Montemys > Montemys delectorum. Next base: position 11,384 of record JADRCD010183133.1, read on the forward strand.
GTCTGCTCAAGGGATACTTGGAAACCAAAGATGGGGAGCTTGTGGTCTTTTGTCTTTGAGATCCTTATTTCACAGGGTTCATATAAAGAAATAATTTCAATACACTACATTAGTCATTTTTTTGCCAATTAATCAGCATGTGAGGAGGAGTGTATGGGAGGAGAATGAAAGGGACTGGTAAGATTTTACATAAAATGACATCATGACAGGTCTTTTTTTTTTTCATTTTTTATTGGTTATTTTATTTACATTTGTCATCCCCATTCCCAGTTTCCCCTCCAAAAGCTCCACATTTCCCTCCCTCCTCCCCCTGACTCTGTGAAGGTGCTCCTCCACCCACCCACCCACTCTTGACCCAGAGGCCTAGTGTTCCCCTATCCTGGGTCATCAAACCTCCACAGGACCAAGGGGCTCCACTCCCAGTGATGCCAGATAAGGCCATCCTCTGCTACATATATAGTTGGAGCCATGGGTACCCCCTGTGTACTCTTTTGTTGGTGGTTTAGTCCCTGGGAGCTTTGGGGGGTCTGGTTGGTTGATACTGTTGTTCTTCCTGTGAGGTTGCAAACCCTTCAGCTCCTACAGTCCTTGCCCTAACTTTCCCACTGGGGTCCCCACGCTCAGTCCAATGTTTGGCTGTGTACATCCACCTCTGTATTTGCCAGGCTCTGGCAAAGCCTCTCCAGGGACAGCTATATCAGGTTCCTGTCAGCAAGCACTTCTTGGCATCAGCAATATGTCTGGGTTTGCTGTCAACAGATGGGATAGATCCCTATACAGGGCCTTTCCTTTAGTTTCTGCTCCATTCTTTGTCCCTGCATTTCCTTTTGACAGGAGGAATTCTGGATTAATATTTTTGAGGTTGGTGGGTGGCCCCATCCCTCAACTGTGGACAGTGCCTATCCACTGGATATGGTCTCTACAGGTTCTGTCTCTCCTTTGTTGGTTATTTCCACTAATGCCTTTTCTGTTGGGTTCTGGGAACCTCTTGGGACTCTGGCATTTGGGACTATCTAGTGACTACCCCCAGTTCCCCTTCCCCCACTGCTACATATCTATTTTCAAATTCCTGACCCTTTGTACTTCTCCCCCCATCTCCTCCCATATCTGAACTGGCCCCCTTTTTCCCGTCCCCCTTCTTTCTCCCTCGCAGATCCTTCTTTCCCTCTACTTCTTAGAGATTATTCCCCCTCCTGAGTAGGACTGAAGCATCCACACTTTGGTGTGATCTTCTTTCTTCTTGGGTTTCATATGGTCTGCGAGTTGTATTGTAGGTATTCCGAGCATGTTTTTGGCTAATATCCAATTATCAGTGAGTACATACCATGTGCGTTCTTTCGTGACTGGGTTACCTCACTCAGGATATGGCAGATCTTTCAAGAAGGTGTATTGATCATGTGGGTGAGGGAAGAAGAGGAATTTCAGACCGGGGGAGCATGCTAATTACTCATGGATCTGCTCTTTTGTTTAGTTGTTTTCTTTGGATACCTTGTGTGTTTGTCTCACTTCAAAGCTAGCTTTCTATTTATTAAACCTGTACTGCCTACCAGGCATTGTACTAACCAACATTGGACAAGATCATCTTCTTCATCTCACAGCCTAGCTGGGGAGAAAGGAGAAAGTCAATCAAACAAGTGATTCCAGTCAACTATGATTGGCATCTGACAGAGAAAAGAGGAATGCCATGCCAGTGCATGGCAAGGGACCTTGATACAGTGGCAGATGGAGAGAGAGGGTAAACAGGGTAGAATGCCCTGAGTTAAGACTTCAAAGTATGATGGGAGGGAGCCTGGTGAAGTGGGAAGAAAAGATGAAGCGAAGACTAGAAGTGAATCAGGAAAAGGGGAGCATGGAGCGACACTGAAGTCAGGAGAAGTGTGGTATAACTGGAATTTGGAAGAAGGGGCGTCAAAGATTGTAGAGGGGCATGCAGCTAGAAAAATGGCAGCAGTCAACTCCAGATGTTTACGTTTCACCCTGAGATGTATGGATAGCCTGTTAACTAGAAAAGAGCAAAACACAATAAATTATACAACCCAGAAGGGAACCATATGAAAGAGCAGAGAACGGAAAAGAAGCAGGACCACAGCAAGACCCGATAACAAGCTTCTATAGGAGAAAAATGGTGGTCACTTCTCAAGTTGTCAATCACAGAGACAGACGGTCTAGAGCTTCGCTGGGTAATGTCACAATCTGGCTTTGGACTCTGTATAAATAGGGAGAGCATTAGGGACCATCTCAGGGGGGTTTGGTTTCCAGTGTAGGCAAGTGGTCACTTAGGGATGTCCTGCAGAGGGAGAACTTAGGGTTTGCTGAACTATGTGAATAAAAAAGAAAATCTAATGTGAAGGGAACCAAACATACTCACCATAGTGAGGGGAGTGCAAATGGAGTTTGGTTTCAGCTGAGTCTGTAAATGCCCTTCTATATCAATGCTGTGGCTGCTGAGGGAAAGGAAGACCCAGCCAGATTCCAGGACAATTGAAAAGATCTGGTTTCTTATAAACAGTGGAGAGAAGATTTGGAAGAGAAAATGGCTAGCAATAAAACACATGATCTCAATTAACCAACAACCAGGCAACAAGAAAATAAAATAAAACCATATGAACCACAGTAGAGCTCAAAAAGTCAGAACACAGAAAATAATGGAAAACTCAACATTTTTTTCTTTTTTTCTTTTATATTTGTATATATTTTTTTATTAAATTATTTTTTACACTCCGTATTTCATTCCCCACCCCAACCACCCTTCGACTGCTCCACATCCCACACCTCCTCCCCAACCCCCTGTCTCCATGTGGATGCTCCCACACCCTACCCCACCTGAACTCTAAACACCATGTAGTCTCCAGTTTCTTGAGGTTTAGGTACATCATCTATGAATGAATACAGACCCAGAAGTCCTCTGCTGTATATGTGTTGGGGGCCCCATATCAGCTGGTGTATGCTATCTGTTTGGTTGTCCAGTGTTTGAGAGATCTCAGGAGTTCAGATTAATTGTGACTGCTGGTCCTCATACAGGATCACCGTTCTCAGCTTCCTTCAGCCTTCCCTAATTCAACAGAGGTCAGCTGCTTCTGTCCATTGGTTGGGTGCAAATATCTGCATCTGACTCTTTCAGCTGCTTGTTGGGTCTTTCAGAGGGCGGTCATAATAGTCCCTTTTTGTGAGCACTCCATAGCCTCAGTAATAGTGCCAGGCCTTGGGACCTCCCCTTGAGCTGGATCCCACTTTGGGCCTGTCACTGGACCTTCTTTTCCTCAGGCTCCTCTCCATTTCCATCCCTGTAATTCTTTCAGACAGAAACAATTATGGGTATGAAGAAAGACATTACAGATGAGCCTGGTTTTATTGATTAGGTGACTAGAAGGGTGGGGATTCTATTAATACAAGGATAGTCTTTGAGATGAGGAAGAGCTTTCAGGCCACTTTGAAACCTAGAACATTCTGTACAAGATGTCTTGAAACTTGACATGGACTGCTTAAGAGACTGGAGACACGATCATTCGTAAACTGAAGACACAGTCTCAGGAACTGGAGATATGGTCATAGGCATTGTATATTACAGCCTAATGGATGGGGAGCACCCAAACACTCAGTACCTGTCAAACGACAGGAAGAGAATGAAAATCTTTCTGTAGGAACCTCCTGTTAACTATGTTCATGGGCACAGTTAGAGGTGGTTGAGATAGAAAACCCTGAACTTCTGAAGCTGAGACCACTGAAAGAGAGTCCAGGATGCTCCATGTTCAGTTGTGTTAGACCCAGAAAGTGAGGTGCTTGTGAAAGGGAGAACAACTTGTAAACTGTACCAGCAGATTAGCACCACCCTACAATGATCAACATCAGCACTGATCACCATTAACCCTTAATATGGTCGTGAGTGGGGTCGGACTTTTGATTTACAAAGAGTAATCAAAAGCATATGCCCAATTTAACTTATTTCTCTCTTGACAATATTTTTCACATAAGTTGAATGGCTTTGGTGGAAAAAAATGTACACACACACACACACACACACACACACACACTGGATTAAAAAGTGACTGCCTTGTCACTACTACAGTCAAGAAATAACAGTAACTATTATTAGCCGGGCAAATGGGCCAGAAAGAATAGGAAAAGAACTTATAGTAAATTTGGCTGTTTGACTACTCATCTGAGAAGCTGTCATGAGGCATCAATTTAAGGGTGCCTGCAGCGGTGCTCAGCTCCAACAAGGTCAGTAAAAAATGGCAAGAACACCAGCAAAGAGACCCCGCCTGTTCATGCATAATACTCAGTCTACAGCTATTTGGAGACTGGGGGATGGTTCTGGTGGTTCACTTTTAGTCCTGGCTAGCTTGTATGTGACATGCTGACATGTCACTGCATACCAAGTGTCAGAGTAAAATATTAGTTTTGAATTTACCAAGACACCTCATTAAAATGAAAAATACACTGTAAACATTTCTAAAGAAACCGAGCCTCCATCTGGTATGCTCATAACTCAGAAAAAAAGCCATAAACAGAAAGATATTTGTCTATATCTATAACCAGGTCCCCCATCTAAGTTCTGAAGATCAAGATGAGTCATTTCCCTGTAAGCAATAATTTCAAATATGCTATAATTACCATCCTGCCCGTGTCACCCGGGGAGACAACAAAACATCTGAGAAACATTATGGGCTGTCAAACTCTCATCAATGATTTCATCTCACACTGGTGATGACCATTCTGTGTCTCTTCTTTTCTTTATACAATAATAGACCTGCCAGCCTGGTCTGAAATGAAGAGGAAAGCTGAAAAGCAGGAGCACTGGGCTCCTCATTAGCATCATTGCCACAATTCAGGGAAAACCAGACGCTTATATTTTAATTGGCTCACTAACATATTTGAAAACAACATTTCTAATGAGATTTTTGGCCATATTCAAAAAATAATGAAGAAAGAACAGTTATACTTTCAAGTAGCTTAAGATTTGGTGTTGAGAACTTAGGGAACTGTTTGTCTGTTTAGCTCAAGTAACTGTCAGAGCTGGAAGCTAAGTTTTGCTCTGGCAAAGGTGGCTGAAGGCTGAGGCACGTGTGTTGCTGGGATGTCACAGGCTGGAAGGGAGAATGTGCTTTCATTGCTTGTGAGGGCCATCAGAGGAAACAAATTCGCAGACTACGTGGTTTAGCCCAGATACATTGTCTTATTTGCTTTGAAATCTAGATATTCAAAATTAAGGTATCTACAAGATATTTTCTTTCTGAGGACTGAAAAAGAGATGCTCTCTTCCAGGACTTCTTGTCTCCTGGAAGAATACTGTGTCTCCTTGTCTCCACTTGATGCTATACATGGGTGCCTTTGGGTCCAAATTTCTCTGTTTTCTTGGGGCTCAAATTCCTCTTTTTTTCTAGAATACCAGCTGCGTTGGATTAGTGTCTACTCGTTTTAACGTAATCGTTTTGGTAAAGAATTTATTTCAAGAATTAGGGAGATTGCTCAGTGGACTTTTCATGATGTACAAGCATGAAGACTTGAGTTCAAATCCCTAAATCCCTCATAAAGTCTAGCACGGTAGGGCATCCCTGTAATCACAGTAATAGGATGGGACACAAAGACAGGAGGAAAATCCCCCAGAAGCCCACAGACCACCTGGAATACACTGCTAGTGGCTAGCAGCAACAAGACCCTATCTCAAACAATGTAGAAAGTAAAGAGCAACACTTGAGGCTGTCCTCAGTCACAATCACACACACACACACACACACACACACACACACACACACTTTTTAATTTTTTAACAGAATCTCAATTGTTTAATTTTACCAATGAAGATTTAGGAGTCAAATGCTGGGGTGAAAACCTCTTACCTCACAGAGGGGGAGAAAGCACCCAGCTGACCTTCCTCCTCAGCTGACATCCTAGAAGCCATGCCCTCGAATGCTGTCTCAAAAAAACCTCCTTCAAACTCAATGTCCCTCCCTTCTACTTCTGTTCATCTCTCTATCCATGCCCTTGATTCCCTTTTACTCTCTATGTTTTTTTTTTCCTCAATGATCCAATGTTCACTTCCTGTCAACTGGTTGCTTGCTCTGCCTCTTGACTTATGATTGACTCTATTTAATCCTGTTTATAATATTCAAACAGAAAGCCCTTAGGTTAAAGGTGTGTGCTTAGGCTGAGACACACCACAACTAAAAGCAGGATTTTCCAGAAAATAGCACAATCTCAGGTTTCACAGTGTGATCAGATATCCTGCAACACACACACACACACACACACACACACACACATACACACACACACACACATACACACACACACACACACACACACAGAGAGAGAGAGAGAGAGAGAGAGAGAGAGAGAGAGAGAGCATATGCATGCACATGTATACATATTAAAATATAAAATTAAAATATAAAATAAATCTCCAAATTGAGTCACATCCTAAAATATTGAGGATTAGGATTTCAACTTATTTGGGAGAAAAGACATAATTAAATCCATAAAAAAATGATTCTAATAATTCTTTTGAGAGTGTAAATAAATTGTTTCAGTCAGCCCCACGCAATTATTTGTTATGAACTGACAACTGCCTCGGGTAACAAAATAAAGTGGCGCCAAACCAGAGACCAATTGCCACAAGATAAAAACAAAGACAAATGAGAAGTAAGTGTGCTATCCAGAGCTCATCTGGAGTGGAGCACATTCCAAAAGATCCCAGCACTGGGGGTACATGGGGCAGAAGCAGTTGTTTTGTGGACACAACCATCCCTGCCACTATCAGCTGCCAAGGGAGAGTAGCCACGTGCTTATCCATCCCGGATCACTTATGCCCCTTACCACGCACATCGTCTTATCCATTGTAATAGTATGGAACCTGTGTATTCAGCCCTTCAGTGGCACACACTGCTCTTGCAGAGGACTTGAATTTTGTTCCCAGTGCCCATGTTACACACACACACACACACACACACACACACACACACACACACACA
>JADRCD010183136.1:0-13541 GCA_019843815.1 Montemys delectorum
GACCAGCCACAGGATGGGTCCACCTACTCAGGACAGGCCTTCCTTCCCATGATGATCAATCTTCATTGTCAACGTGATGAGGTTTAGAATCTCCAGGCAAACATACCTCTGGGTGTGTGCATGAAGGTATTTCCAGAAATGTCTAAATGATCAGGGAAGATCCACCTCCTCTGAATGGGCTGGAATGAGCGCAATATCAGCATTCATCTCTCCCTGTTTCTGACTATTTTATTCCTCCTTCTAAGTGAGATTCAAGCATCCTTCCTTGTTCCTTCCATCTTGTTTAGCTTCTTTGGGTCTGTGGAATGTAACATATTATCCTGCATTTTATGGCTAACATCTACTTATAAGTGAGTACATACCATTCATGTCCTTTCCGGACTGGGTTACCTCCCTCAGAATGATAGTCTTGTTAAATCCATTTGCCTACAAAGTTCATTATGTCTTTCTTTTGTACAACTATTTAAAAATAAATTTGGGGGACTGGCGAGATGGCTCAGCGGGTAAGAGCACAGACTGCTCTTCCGAAGGTCCTGAGTTCAAATCCCAGCAGCCACATGGTGGCTCACAACCACCCGTAATGAGATCTGACGCCCTCTTCTGGTGTGTCTGAAGACAGCTACAGTGTATCTACATATAATAATAAATAAATCTTTAAAAAAAAATAAATAAAAATAAATTTGGTGCTTTCTCAGAAAACTGGGACTAGTTCTACCTCAAGACCCAGCTACACTACTCCTGGGGATACACCCAAAAGAAGCTCCACCATCCCACAGAGACACTTGTTCAACTGTGTTCATAGCAGCTTCATTTGTAACAACCAGAAAGTGGAAAATGCCTAGGCGTTCCTCACCTGAAAAATGAATAAAGAAAAAGTGGTACACCTATACACTGAGTTTCTTTTTCAAACATCCCAGTGTAAGTTATTTGTCCCCCAACTCCCTCCTCTCTGCTTTACTCTCTCTTCTCCCTCCTTACTTTAACTGCCCCCATTATTTCCATTTCTTCCTTCATGTCTCCTGTGTTCTATTATCCTTCTACCTTAAGTTCTTTCTTCCTTTCCCTCCCCCACCCAATGATCCATTTCCAGTTTCCTGGTCTCTATAGGTACTCCATGATAAATACACAAAACAGGAATTGAAGCTAAAATTCACATATGAGAGGGAAACGTGGAATTTGTCTTCCTGGGTCTGGGTTATTTCACTCAGAATGATTTTGTCTTTCAGTTCCACCCTTTTGTCTGCAAAGATCACAATTTCATTTTCTTCCCACAGATAAATAAGATTCCCTTGTGTATATATATGGTCACCTTTTCATTAACCGTTCGTCAGTTAACAGACATCTAGACTGTTTTGATTTCCTAGCTGTTGTAAATAAAACAATAATGAACATGAACAAACAGGCTTCTTTGTAGTACAATATGGAGTCTTTTGTGTATGTAATCAGGAATTGCTGGGTTAAATGGCATTTCTCTTTCTAGCTTTTGAGGAACAGCCATAATGATTTCCATAGTGGGTATATCTGTTTGTTTCCCACCAGCACAGAATGAAGCTTCCAGAGAAAGGAAGTCTTCATCACCATTTCTGATTGTTAGTGATTTTGTTTCTCATCTTTTATTTTATTATTTTATTAATTCATTTATTTTTTGATTTTGAGACAAGGTCTTGATATGTAGTTCAGTTTGACTGACCATCCTGAGTTCAGTGTTTACTGTTATACAACACCACATTAGGCCCAGTTGCCAGTTTCTAAAGTTCACCTATGGATATCCATAATGGTTCTCTCTCTTTCTAGATGTAGCAACAGTGATATTGAATATATTTTAGTCTCTAAAATTTGTCTACATTAGTTACTGTTCTCATTACTGTGAGAGGAACCTGGAGAAGGAGCCATTTAAGAGAAGAAAGGCTTATTCTGGCTCACAGTCAAAGGATACACAGTCTAGCACAGTGTGGAAGGCATGGCAGAGACATCTGCTTGCAGATGTAGTGATGGAAACTTGCTCACCATCTGGATGGACCTGGAAGCAGACAGAGATGAAGACCATTCCTTACCTGTTTTCCCTCAGGATACCAGCCACAGGATGGGTCCACCTACTCAGGACAGGCCTTCCTTCCCATGATGATCAATCTTCATTGTCAACGTGATGAGATTTAGAATCTCCAGGCAAACATACCTCTGGGTGTGTACAGGAAGGTATTTCCAGAAATGTCTAAATGATCAGGGAAGATCCACCTTCTCTGAATGGGCTGGAATGAGCGCAATATCAGCATTCATCTCTCCCTGTTTCTTAACTTCAGGCACAGCAATGCATTACCACCTCAGCCACCTCACAATCTTATCACCGTGCCTTTTCTATCATGAATATCCTCAAATTGTAGGCCAAAATAAACCCATTCTTTATTAAGTTGTTGGTATCAGGTATTCTGTTACAGCAACAGGATGATAAAATCTCATCTCAGTTGATCTTCACTGGAAAACCCTCTTAGGCCCACCCGAAGTGTCCCTTATTCTCTTGTTTCTTGATATAATCATGCTGACAATCATACTTAACCATCACTTTGGGTTGTCAGTATAGTGGTGTGAAGGTGACTCTTCAGCATATGACAGCAGATTATAGAGTTAGAGCAGGAAAGAACGTTTGTATATTAGGCTACTGGGATATATAGCTGTATGTTACTGCAGCACACCCTGCTCATTTCTGAGTAATTCAGTGTCTCTGAAGCATCCTTATTTTTAAACATTCTCTGTAGTAAAAGTAAATACCAATAGTGAATAGCCAATTATTTCCCAAAGCAACACATGTAAACCTGTGGTATGGTGTTTTCATCGTGCCTTTACATGCCTTGTGGATGCAGGCTGCAACACGGACTTTGTACTGTCTTCTCACTTTGTGCCGTTTTCTTGTTCTCTATTTATTTTATTACCAAGAAAGAGCATTTGTGGGATTACTTTAGGAGCTGAATGTATTAACGATGGTCCATCTCTCAATCAGCATTCCTTGGCAAAGCTACCCAAGGAGCACTTGAGTGGTCTTAGGCCTGGGGGAAATGCAGCTAGAAAATAACAAGCTATTAGCAAATTAGGTCGCTTTCAGCATAACATAGCAGAGCATAACAGGATAATATAAATATGGATTAGTGCTTCAGTCCATGTTTTTATTGCAAGAGGTACAGTTGCTAGGAGTGGAGGAGTAGCTGAGACAAAGATTTAGCCAGAAAAACACATTTTTGTGTATTTCAGATCACTTAATCCATACCCAGACTGAATTTTGAATCCTAGGCATTATACTTGTTAACAGTTTGTCACCTCTTTTTTAAACTCAGAGAGACCAAGTCTTGTCCCACACCCTTGACAACTGTTTGAGTAGTTCTCGTGGCAGTGGCTGCAGACAGAGTCTTTCTCTCTCTGCTTAAAGAGCAAGAATCTCTTCCAAAGCCTTCTGTTAAGATGAGACCCTCCCAGAGCTTTAAGAAGACATCTGTTGAAGGAGGGAGGACTCATGAACTTTGCAATTTTGTTTAGTGCCTGCACAGCATAAAGCAACATTCTCTGGCTAGTGGACTATCCACTGTCACATGTTAGTGATGCTACTAAAATATGGCTGCCTTTCCTCAAAGCATAGAGCTCTGATAATATAAGGGCCCTTCCAGGCCCTCGATTATATAGGGATAGAAAAGGAGAATGAAGAAACCATTCTTTCTGTGTGTCTGATAGCAATGGCTTCTTATGTTATGAAGAACACATGCACTTTAAACATGTGGGTTGAGCAAAGCTGTGAGACATTAGTTACTTCTTCCCAGTTCTCTTAGGTTATGGGAACTAATGAGTAGCTAGAATCAGTGCTTCCAGGAAAAGTGGCCTGGGAAAAACATATTGTGTGGGAGACTTCAAAAATAAAAGTAAATAAAATAGTCAGAGAGGTTGTTGGGAAATGGTCAGTGAGAACACTTCCAAATATCCATTTTCTTGGGAGATCTGTACAATGACTTTTTTCTTCATGTTTTTGGATGAAATTATATATTCTTCAGTGTGAGGATACATGCAGCCTACATATAAGCAGTAAAGCAATGTTACAATTATAAACTGGGTACATTGCAGGGGTCACCCAGACTTAAACCCCACCTGCACCCCATCTCTCTGCTTTCTGTTCAGCCAAAAATAAATTTAATATAGATTGTTTTACTGAACTCCATATACATGGTGTATGTATTGCTTGGTTTTGATGGGTTTTTGAATTTTCTAAAATAGCATGTGTCTTGCCTTGTCTGTTGGGATTTACTATTTCATTCAGTTTTGTGTGCTTCACGCATTTTGTTTGTGAGGTTCTGGGCCATTTGTTTTTCTGGCTTTGTAACTTTCCATTATGCGACTATACTGCAGCTTGTTCAACCATTATCCTTTTGATGTGCATTTGAAATGTGTCCCAGTACTTGCTGTTGCGAATAAAATCACTATGAAAATTCTTACTTATGTGTCCTGGAACACTTGAGAGGGGTTTCTCTGGTATTCCCAGATTTTGGTGCTCATGAATATTCCTCTTTGCAACACAATGGCACTTTTTTTTTTTCAATTTAGTCATACCAGTTTTCGGTTTGCTTTCTTACAACTGTGCATCAAAATAAAAGTCCCCATACGTCTATATCTTATAATATTTGACATCAGATACAATAGCTTCTCCATGACTGCTAATGAGATTCAACTTCTCCACAAATATTGATTGTAAATGTGCCTCTGTGTGTACATGAGTGTAGGTTCTTTGCAGCCCAATGTGGGCATGTGGAAGTCTGAAAATGACTTTGGGAATCAGTTCTTTCCTTTCACCTTTCATGCATTCTTGGAACCAAGAAAGTCATCAGGCTTTAACCTATTGAGCCATTCAGGGGACCTCACTTCACCTCATTTTTCTAACTAGGAAGATTAGCTGTCATTAGGACAAGGAGGAGGAGAAGACAAAGGTGAAGAGGAAGAGGAAAGAAGGAGGAGAAGAGGAGAGGAGGAGGAGAAGGAAGAAAAAGAAGAAGGAAAAGAAGTAATATAGTAGAAGTAAAGTAGTAGAAGAAGGAAGAGGAGAAGGAGAAGAGGCAGAAGAATAGGGAGAAAAAGAAGGAGGAGGAGGAGGAGGAGGAGGAGGAGGAGGAGGAGGAGGAGGAAGGAGGAGGAGGAAGGAGGAAGGAGAACAAGATCGAGAATGAGAACAAGAACAAAAGAACAAGAACAAGAACAAGAAATAAGCAGCTGATTAAAGTTTTTTTTCACTAAATTCAAAAGTCGTAGATAACATATGTGTGAAAAACAAGCGAGTACCAGATCTTCTCTTTGTTAAGGCAGAGCAGTGTGCTTGAGTGTCCTAAGCCTTCCTTAAAATCTACTATTTTTAGACTCTGTAGCTAATGAATGCTGTACCTGTAATGATAGATGGGATTTTTCTGCATCATGTGATTACAAGGCATATTAGCTTTTTCTTCTAACTGAAGGCCAAAAAGCTATTTTGTACAAAGTAGTTAAAAATTGGTGAAATGGCAAATGAATAGGTTACTTAGTTGGAAGTCAGGGACTCTTGTGTGATGGTCCTAAGGGACATAATCCGGAAGAAAGTCAGGGTGCTGTTACCAAAGAGAGAGAAGATGCAGAGCAGGAAAACAACAGATCAAACACCTCAACTGAACAGGTGCATGCTGTTCATACAGTTGTAGGAAGACTGAAAACAGTCCAGTGAGTTAGTTTTCTAACTATTTGACATTCCTGTTGCCTGAGTCTTTCTAAGTCAAGCTAATGAACATATTATAAGGTGAGTTTTGTAAGAAGGTAAGATGGTAATAATGGCTCAGTTCAGGGAAAGACATCTTGCATCCATAAGTCCTGAGCATTCATGAACTATTGTAATCTTCCAGCCTCCATCACTGTGCACTACTGAGAAAAGAACCAGATCTATAGTCATTAAAAAGCTTGATGTCTTCTAATGTAGCTGAGACATGACAAGTATCTCAGATTTTGAAGGGACTCATCTGTTTCAAATTCATCATTAAATCCCATTTCTCTTTCAGGATTTGAGGTTGGTATTAACTTTAGGTAAGTTCCTAAATCTGAACAAGTCAGATACAGAGGACTTTGGTCTTTGCAAGACTCTGAGAAACCTGGGCTGCTGAAGAGACAAGACTGAGAACAAAATGATTTCACTCAGGATAAAGCTAGTTAAGCATTTCAGAAAGCAGATGTAGTTAAATACATTTCCTCTAAATTTTATGTTCTAAGGAAGCCATTTTTTAAATATATGTCTCAGAATGGTTACAAAATTGGAGCACAAAAACTTTAAATATAGACAGTGTCAAAATTATGATGCTGATGAGGAGGAGGATGAGGATGATGATGAGGATGATAATGAGGATGATGATGAGGATGATGATTTATGAGTTATCCGTGTTTTCCTGTCTGATAAAGGTACCCATGTTCCTGGTTTCTGACTCTTGGCTTCTTGCAGTAGTTACTTTTTCATAGGGAAGCTATCTAAGGTTTGTAGCAGTAAAATCACTTAGATTGAGTTACAAGTGGTATTGGATGCATGGTGCCAAATTTGGAATCAGAATTCAAATTATGCACAAATTTAATTGTAGTGTGTCTATTTTTTAGCAAAGAGAGATCCTTCATTTAATGATATGCACAATTTGTTAACTATGCCTAGGAGTTCTGTGTGGGACTGTATTGATTTACTCTGATGATAATTGTTTACTAAGCACTCAGTACTAGAGTAGTTTACTTTAATTGGTGAAGGAACATTATGGGGCACATGCTTTCTCATCATGATAAATCTCTTCAGACAGTCATCATCTCTTATGTGAAATGCATCAGGAAGTATCCTGTCCTCCCTCTGTGAGTCAAATGACAAGGTTGAGGACATGTCAGTCTTGTGACTGTAGAGCAGGATAGGGGAAAAGAGAAGAAAGTCCTACACCTGGATTTCTAAAACCCAAGGGCCTATGCAAATGGGGCCCATTTTAACAACAGAATCATGATAACACTGTATCACAATTTCTGTTCATCTCTTGGGCATATTCCACCCATTCCACAAACTCTTCATTCTTCTACACAGGGAAATGTCTTACAACCTCCTCCAGAATGGTAACCAATACTCTTGCTGGATTTTATTTTATTTTATTCTGTTGAATCAGTGCACCTATCCCACTTGTGTTGGCCAGTGGATCCACTGACCCAACACATGGACCACCCTAAGTTGGCATTTGGTATTTGACACTCTCTTCCATCTTTTGTTCCAGCTAACAGGCACAAAGAGCGTCTTCTTCCCGCTCGTGTAGAAGCTGTCTTCTTTCTCAGCTGCCTGCTGTCTTTAGGAAGAAGTATGCATTTTCTGTGAGTAAATGTGACTAAGTCCCAAAGCCTCCTTCTCTTTCCCACCCCAGCCATCATTAAGCTGAACATCTGTTCACCCTGCGCTTAGCATGAGCGAGCCCACACTGGGACTCTCAGCTAGCATCCGTTCAATATTGATGGTTTACAGGACCTGGTGTTTGTGACAAGAAGGAAGCGTGTCTTCCATCCACACAGTAATCCTGAGCTTGAGCACTGGTCCAAAGAAATATTTGTTTAATTGAATTGAGTATTTATATTTGAGAGGAGAATCCATGGTTGTCAGTAGAGGCAGAGACAGAATAACCACACGTTTGAGATTCACACCATGGTTTGTTATTCATGGGAAAAGAGCTGTTCTCGCTGCCATCATTCCTTCTACACGTGTATTCTTCGACTCTGAGAGGCAAAACTGAAAGCTCGAGTGCTCAGGCAAATAGAGGTGGGACAGACTCCAGTCTTGCCTCTTCCCAGTGTGATACCTTGAACCATGACTTGCACATTCTAAGCCTCAGTTTTCTCATCTTTAAAATGGGCTTAAATAATCCTGCAGCATTCTGAGAAAATACTAGTTATTGTACGTGGTGAGTGCCAAGTAGAGAACAAGCGTGATGATTACCGTTTTACAGCCCATAGCCAAATTGGGATTTTGTGATAGTGATCCTGGAGGAGCTTTTCAGCTCAGCTTCAAATTCTTGCACATTCAAAACAGTTATTTAAATAAATAAGTATTCAGTTTATTTCCATATGACAGTAGTAGAGATTCAATTCTGGTGACCACAGTGTGCCAATTTTAAAGAATAAAATAATTTTTTTCCACTAGCAACTTACATCATAAATATGTTTTTACTAGCTATAGAAAATGAATTGCTAAAGTTTTATCACTATTATTGCTGTCATTGTATTTTTAAAATTTTAATTTATGTGTCTGGGAGTTTTACCTACTTGTATGTCTGTGTACCCCATGCATACCTGGTGCCTAAGGAGGACAGAAAAAATTCGTTAGATCCTTGGCACTGGACCATTGTAAGCCACCATGTGGATGCTGTGAACCAAACCTGTATCTCCTGAGAGAGCAACCAGTACTCTGAATTTCTGAGGCATTGCTCCAGCTCACTATTATTATTATTATTATTATTATTATTATTATTATTATTATTAGCTTTAAATTATGTGTTTGTGTGGGAATCAATATGTGGGTGTATGTGCATTGAGTGTAGGTACCCTCAGAGGCTAACATTAGACCACTTGAAGTTTGAGTTATAGACAGTTGTAAGCCACCTGATGTGAGTGCTGAGAACTGAACACAGACACTCTGCAAATATCCTATGTGGTGTGCTCTTGATCACTGATCTGGTCCCTCCCCATGAGTGAGTTCCTACGTCAGTTTTCCTCTATGAGTTTTTGTGCTGTATTTTTTTTCCACTGTGTATCAGTGTACAATACTCCATACTAAACATACAGTGACTTAAATATTAGTCATTTATTCTGGCCTGCATAGTTGTGGGCTGTGTTAGAGTTAGCTAGTCTGGTTTGGTTTTGTCTGAGTAGTTCAGCTTCACATCCTGGTCTTCATTACACATCACAGTCAGTTCTGTTCTCTGTGTATTCATTCTTGGGGGGCTGTTTCTCTAATATTGATGTTGGGCTGTGGGAGAGCAAGCACACCTGCGCAAGCACATTCCAGGTCTTTGTTTCATCCTATCTGCCAACATTCCGGTGCAGATCAAGTTAGATAGCTGAGCCTGAAGTCAGGGAATGCCTTTTCCCAGGGAGATAGAAGATGAGGAGGAAATCATTCTACCACTAAGTACAACATGGGAAGTTTTAAACTGAGAATGGAGGATCTGTAAATAACTTCTTTCCTCTGTACTCACATAGCAGTGATGACTGATACGGAAATGACTCATTTTCTCTAGGGGTACATCTTCAGCCAACCTTGCATCACTAAATGTTTCGACTTTAGAATGCTCAGTTCTGTATGTCTAAAAGGGAAGTATGCAACAGGGCTTTAAAAATACAGCACTTAAGGAAATAGGCTGAAGTGAGTCCTGGGGGGATGTTGCTAAAGAGATTGCTATTACTTCCAGCAATACAATTTATGTTTCCTACAAGAATAAGATTTAGGTTTTTTTTTTCTTTTCTTTTTCTTTGTGAAAGAAAAACCAGGTTACGTTTGTGTTGAGTTTCTGAAGTATCACATTATGTTTTACATATTTGCCTGTTAAAACTTTTACTTTGAAGTATGTTATCTAGAAAGAAAACAGTACCATACTCTATATTTTGGATTTTTGCACACATGTATGCATACATGCCTCTGTGGGGTGTGTTTGTGTATGTGTGTGTGGGTGTGTGTGTGTGTGCACTCGCGCATGCGCTTTGGGTCAGGAGGAGCAAATGTTATGCTCATATTGTAGTGAAGTCCTTTTTTTTTTTTCAAGGCAGGGTTTCTCTGTGTAGCCCTGGCTGTCCTGGAACTCACTCTGTAGACCAGGCTGGCCTCGAACTCAGAGATCCGCCTGCCTCTGCCTCCCAAGTGCTGGGATTAAAGGTGTGCGCCACCACCTCCCGGCTCTTGTAGTGAAGTGTCATCATTAAAGGCTCTACCTTGGGGCCGACTATTGGTGTTAACCATGTATAGTTTTGCTCGACAAAACCCAGTGGCCTAAAAGAGCTCATTTAGACATGCTTCACCCCAGTGGGCAAGAATGAATTTGCTCATGGGGTTGCTAGCTTTTTTCCTGTTTTTAAGAGTGTAATTAATTGTAGTTGATGAGGCATTTCTGAAGGCAATTCTTCCTTCCTTCTCTGTTTCCTCCTTATTTCCATCCTTGTAGTTGGCCAGCTGATGTCTCTGTCCTCTTCTCACCCTTATACATGTGTCTGATTTACATGGTCAGTAGTGTGGTGTGGACATCAGGATATTTATAATGCCCACGGTGGATTGTTTTTCTGGATGATATTGTAGATCTCTGACCTAAGGCTTGCTGACCTCATCTTTGTCATTAGAAAAGCTCACTACCTGTTCTTCAATACTAAGTGTCAGGCCAGATGGAAGGTAAGGTACAATTGTCTGACATGTCCAAGGAACATAGAGTTTTACACTTTATTTTTTGCAGCATTTGTCCCTCATAAAAAGTCCTGAGGTATTTTCTGTATTCTACTGTTAAGCACAAAGAATGTCAAAGATGGTGGAAACAACTTTCCTTCAAACACAGAGCACTTGACCACAAGGTTGGGATTCCAGTTCTTCATCCTATCAAAGTCCTTCATTGGAAACAACTGAACAGCTCTACCTGCTGTCTCTATCCTGCCTTCTAGGATGCAGAGTGGGTTTTCAGAGACAAATGTGTATCTCAGAGACATTAGGAATGAACTGGAAGCTAAGACGGGGACACATAGCACTGACTGCATCCAGAGGCAACCTAAAGGTAAGATTGCTAAATAAAGATACAGGAGAGCAAGCACAACTGGAAGAAGATGCATGACCTAAAGTTGTGTATGTATACAAGCATCATTTAAGGAGACTTGCAAGTCTTTTCTTTGTATAAGAGGTGGAACTTAGGAAGAAAATCCTGCCTTGAAGGTGGGAGGCAACATCCTCTGGCTGGTGTCCTGGACTATTCCAGAAGTAGGACAGGAGAAAGCCAGCCGAGGAGCAGTGTTCTCTACTCTTGGATTTCAGACCTGCCAAATATGAGCACATAGGCAAATAGGCTTGGACTACTGCTGCTGTGGTGACAGCTTCAGGTGCTAGCATGGCTTTCCCACCATGACAGACCTCTCATACTACAGGCCAAAGGAAACCCATCCTTCCTTAAATTCTTTCTTGTAGTTTATCTCTGCACTTCCAAAACTGTTTGAACATTGGGAGGCGGTCTTTCAGCAATGTCATTTGGGGATTGGTAGAAGGACAATGGAGTAATCCCAGAAAGGCTATCGTCTGGTGGACACTTGGAGTTAAACATGAGAGGAGAGAAGCCAAAATGCTTCCTCAAGATAAAGGCAGAAGCAGCGTTAGGCAGGAGAGGTAAAGGGCACAAGAGGACTTCCTGGTTGTAGTTTTCACTTACTGTGGAGGCATCAATGCCTTAACTGAGAGTTACAATCTCACCCACACTTCTGAATATGAAATGATCAAATGTGAATTCAAAATAAAATGTCTAAGAAGTCCAAAGTATTGCAGGTACCTTGGTGTATCCAGTAGTGCACTGTATAGATTTACAGAAGCCTTGGATCTGATCATACCACCATTATATCACATAATGCCAATCAATATAACCTGAAACACCTTGGCTCAGACTTGAGACTATATGTTATGTGAAGTTTGACTGAATGTGCAAAATTTTCCCTTACAGAAACATATAATGGTTTAATAATGAGAAACAAAGACTTTACGTATTTTATTCCATCAAGAAGGAAGTTAATTAGTTGCTCTTTGGATTTTGTTGGACTGTTTCTTTTAAGAATTGCTTCTTGTGGCAGTACAGTGTGTCCAGGAGCTGGCTTCACCCTCTTTGTTCTTCATCTTCAAACGGCTTGGCATTGAGTTCACGCTGGAGCGTAGTATCATTGCTCGTGAGCATATGGGGTGACTGCTACACCAACTGCTCTGTGCAGGGCACCTCTCTACTGCCCAGTACTATCAAGGGCTGTATGAAACACTAGAATTGGCTGAGGACATGGAAATTGATATCCCTCATGTATGGCTTTACCTGGCAGAACTGATAACACCTATTCTTCAGGAAGATGGGGTACCCGTGGAAGAGCTCTTCAGGGAAATTACGAAGCCTCTGAGACCCATGGGCAAAGCTACGTCTTTGTTGCTGGAGCGCCTGGGTCTCTTATGCAAGAGCATGGGTCCCAAAAAGGTGGGGATGCTGTGGCGAGAGGCTGGGCTGAGCTGGAGGGAATTTCTAGCAGAGGGCCAAGAGGTTGGCTCATTTGTGACTGAAAAGAAGGTGGAATATATCTTGGGAGAAGACCCTGAAGCTCCTGGCCAGAGGGCACTTGTCTTTGAGGAGCTTCGTAGGCAGCTAGAGAAGCTGTTGAAGGATGGCGGTAGCAATCAGCGTGTGTTTGACTGGATAGACGCTAACCTGAATGAGCAGCAGATAGCATCTAATACATTAGTTCGAGCCCTCATGACAACTGTCTGTTATTCTGCAATTATCTTTGAGACTCCTCTCCGAGTGGATGTTCAAGTGTTGAAAGTGCAAGCAAGACTGCTGCAGAAATACCTGTGTGATGAGCAGAAGGAACTACAGGCACTCTATGCTCTCCAGGCCCTTGTAGTGACCTTAGAACAGCCTGCCAACCTGCTTTGGATGTTCTTTGATGCGTTATATGATGAAGACGTGGTGAAGGAAGATGCCTTCTACAGCTGGGAGAGCAGCAAGGACTTTGCTGAACAGCAGGGCAAGGGTGTGGCCCTTAAATCTGTCACAGTATTCTTCAATTGGCTTCGTGAGGCTGAGGCTGAGGAGTCTGATCACAACTGATGGCGGGTGGGCAGGGAACTTGGAGCCATGGACACGTGGATGGCCCGGCCGGCCAGCTGCCTGGACTGCAGGGGGGCGGCGGCAGCAGTGGCAGCAGTGGCAGTGGGTGCCTGTAGTGCGATGTGTCTTGAGCTAATAAAGTGACTGATGAGGCAGGATGGCTTGGGGCTGCCTGCCCCCCCCCCCCCTTCCAGGATGCTGCCAAGAGTCTCTCTCCTCCCCCAAGGGCACAGAGATATATACATAAAGTCTTGAAATTTGGTGTGTCTTTGCGGGGGGAGGGGCACTACTGCCTGCCTCTAGGGTCCTTTTTTATTTTCTGAAATCACTCTTGGGACTGCCATCCTCGCTGCTGGGGACATATGCCCCAGCCCCTGCACGACCCCTGCTGCTGCCTGGGCAGGGGAAAGGGGGGGGCATGGTGCCTGCAATTATTAAACATGAATTCAATTAAAAAAAAAAGAATTGCTTCTTGAGTTGCCAACTTAAAATTTAAAATTTCTTGTTAATTGAATTTATTTTGGGATCAGGGGAGGATTTGAAACAGTCTCTGAAGTAGCTCTCCAAATACTTCTGTCATTTCTGTACTGTATATTTATAAATCTGCGTTCTCAGCATTGACAATCACAAAACCAAAGTGTAGGTCAACTCCAAAACACATGAAGATGATCCATG